>JAYMSF010000447.1:0-15944 GCA_036897335.1 Silene vulgaris | reverse complement strand
TATATAAACAATGTACATTTGCACATTTCAATACACAATTCATAACATTCATTCCACCTACTGTCATATCACTTACAGACTTAGAGTCGCTTTGGGTGGAGTTGGTCATCGAGGACGGTGGGCTATTAGGGCTTAGCAATACTTGCCATAGATTTTAATATTTAAACAACTTATCATTTCATTGTTGGTTGAATGGTTGGCCATCCTTGACCAACTTCTCTGTCATAAACAGCTGCAGGTAATGTTTTGTTTTAATTTCACAAATTTTCATAACCCTTTCATGCACAATTGCAATTGTAACAAACCGGAGCCAGTTTATCAGCATTGATAGATTCAAAGCAGTTTCCTTCAAGTACTTGGAGTCTTGGACAATGCATTATGAGTCAGTTTATCTGCATTGTACTTATTCATATTTTTCGGATTATGTTATGAACTGCAGTTTCGGGGATGTACCCTCTGGTAATTACCTCCATTCACAGATCTAAACTGTTATGTGCTTCAGGCTTTCATTGTAGTAGCCATACAACAATATCAACATTATCCTAGTGCTTCATAAGGTTCTGCCATTTACGGTACAGGATTTAGATTTAGCCGCCTTGCTCACAAAAAGGCTAATTATGAACGACTCATAATGAAAATTGCGATAATAATCGCAACAGATGAGGAGTTCTTCTACACCTTGTTTAAGGTGATTAGGCGAGTCAATTCTAACTAGTCTTATTCTCTACGTCCGCAATATGATTTTCAATATGAAGATCGTTTGAATAGAGAGCAAGCAAGTTCCTTTTCAAGTATGTGAGAACCCAACCATCAACTGAGATACTGTGTACAAAAGGATATGGATTGGGATTGGTCACATATATGAGACAGTCTCATACTACATTCATGTAAAAAAAACAAATTTTGATTTCTACATGTTAATCGAGGACTAACCAAGCGGTTACTGAAATCACCGAAGGATTCCTTAGCTTTCCTGTTCCGGCTCCAGTGGTTTCTCTACTTCTTGAATTTTGACTTTGTTCAGGAAGGTCTTCGCCAAGGAGGATTGATTAGGTGTTCCGCCAAGCCAAATCTGTTATTTGGCATGAAATTGACTTAGTTCATAGAAGATTGTATAACATGACAAATTGACAAGTGCCTCATACTAGCCCAAAGGTGGATACTTGTGTTATGATTCAGAGTACCCGAGACGCCAGAAATAATTCTTTTCAGATGCATTTGTCAAGCAAAAACATCAAAATTTACAACTTCGCATAATAATTTTTGAAAGTCCATTTACTGCTGATCACAGTTGGCCTTATGGGTCCCGTCACCAACAAGTCCAAGCTCAGCCATTTAGGAGCGAGCACATCCGTTCGGACAACCCATTATCCCCCGTCAAAAATCTTACCAGTAAACCACCCTGAGCAAGCATCGTAGTAATTGGACGCTTCCATGCACGCCGAATGTCACAAAGGATGAGATTTTGATTAGCGGTAATACGCACGTCCAAATTGTACTTCTCAGTTATTTCCCTCAATGATTTCTTCATTACGCCTTTTATACGACCACTATCAACATGAAGACCACAGAATAGACTTCCATCACCCTGTTACAAAAGATAGTCAGTGAAAATAGTTTCCACAAGGAATTCAACTAAGCTGACAGGCGTGAGAGAATATTGTTGGTGTTAGTATAATTTTTAGAAGTTGGTGATGGTGTGTTCGAATGGGAAAAGCTTGCGTAGGGACACACTAGCCAGAGCAAGAGAGAGTCGGCGAGAAATTGGCGACACGCAGACAAGCTAGTTGACGGTCGTGATTGCAGCGGTGGTTAGAGGGTAGTGGTAGTGGTGGTTGACTTTGGGGGTTATATTTTCCTTATCTATGCATATCAAACCAAACAACCAACTATATCAAAGAGTTTTCCCTTCCAATTCCCTTTTCTTTTCCCACGTCAAGTATTCTGAACGAAACGCCCCATAAGTACTTTATACGGAGTAATAGTTTGAGGGTTCGTGGGAGGGAGAAAGGTGGAGCAAAAAGGTATATAGCATGCCTCCGTACAGAAATCAAGAGCTGCTAACGCTTGTGTTTTAAATCAAAACGTCGTATAACTGAGTTTAATGGTCAAATTCAGCAAAGATACTTTCCTAGTAAGCCGCTTTACGCAGAATCCATGCCCTCATATATAGGTCAGGCTAACTATGAGAAAATCACCACTTATGGGCTGCATGAAGTTCATTTCTCGTGATCTGGTTTCAAAATTCAAAGCTAACAATCACGACATAGACTGACTCGCATTCAGTTTTACTTCTAGTAAGTTACATCATAAGAGTTTTTTCGAAGGTACTAGGACAAAAAGATACTGTACATAATCAACAAGGATCCTAATTTTTCAGGCGTCTAACGAAAAGGAAAACTCTTGTATAATGGGAGGGTAGTGAGTTAGTGACTTGAGTGAGGCAGTCTAGTAATATCAGGCAGAAATGGTGATGCATATCATTTTCCGGTGCAATAAATGACATTTCTCCTGACAATATACGGCCTTCCTGCTTTATATTATTGAAAATGGTCCTTTCTCGAAGTCCATGACCTAGCATGACCGGAAACAGAAAGAAATATGGAAGAGACTCCTTATACAGTTTAGGTTGGAAACTCAAGTGAAAATATCACCGAATCTCATACAACATTTATAAACAGTGATGAGGGAGTTGGCCACCAGAATGGAAGGCACAGAATAAGTGAATAACTAATAAGCCATCATCAAGCGGTCTAATACATATCAGATTAACCTTGAAAATAATTTGGGGATAAAGTGTCTTACAAACGCAATTATAACACAGGCGGATTTTGAACCCAGTTCATGAGTACAATTCTTCATAAATATTACTCCGTACTAGCTATGCTCGCTGACATCTATCTACATATGTGATATATTTATAGATGCAAAAGTTAAACAAGGTCATGAATGCGCGTCAACTGACAGGGGAAGCTAATGATCCAAGTTATAATCAAGAGCCAAAGATACTCAGCAAAGAAGAAATTTTCAGCACAAGTTGGGGAATTCATTTGTTTGGCTTGCTGATTCACAGAAACCATAGCGCGGTTTTTTATTCCGAATTCCTAATCACGTGATCACATTTACGACTCTACTAGCAGGATCCTGAGAAACTGAAAACACACAAAAGAATTGCTGCATACACCAACTGACCTTAATCATTTCCTGGTTTTATTGAGTACTTCAATGTATCTCTTTGGGACTCCATATTGATCAATTAGATGTTTTGCAAGATGATCAATAACACCACCCTGCACCAGAACTTCATGTCCTTTTTTGCCTGGAACGACATACATGTACCAAGTTTTAAGGTAACGAAAAGCTAACTGTAATTAGCTAGGATTGTAAAGAGGAAAAAAAGCAATCACGAGTTCTGGAACATACAAAGCTATAGACACAAGAGAGGAAGAAGTTCATTTATAGGAGGGGGAGCGCAAGAAATAGATGCCCCTCTTTTTTACCACATAAGATGCATCTATCACAAATTCTTAAATGGTACGGACAAATATATATAATATTACTCCATAAATAAAACCTGAACAGTGGAGAGGAGAAAAAATGACAGCACAGGCTACAAATCATGCTGAAATGCGGAGGCATGAGCAACACAATATTAGCATAACCTGAGCTCACACAAAATACTTGAATAACCCACAACTGTTTAAGACTTCTAAGTAAACCAATGATGATAAGAGCTTTTCTGTTTGCCTACCTACAAGGATTAAGGAAAGATAAATTACCTGGTAATTCAGCCACTGTGGTGCTGCATGCAAACTTTTTCTGTAGCTCAGATGCCAAAGAATCCGCATCCAAAAGAAAAGTTTCAAAACCAGAGAGCTTTGTCATTTTTTTGTTCCCTTGTCGGCGCTCCGTCATTATTTGGATTGATCTAACAGCACCTTTCCTAATTACCGAATCGCCTCCTCTGGTAACCTTGTGATGGGCTTGCATCCGACTTATAAATTGTGGTCCCAACTCCTTCTTGTGAATTTCAGTGTCCAAGCCATGCATGGTACGGAGGCTTTGATTTTGTTTAACGAGATTCAGCGAGCAAGTATTATGCCTGATAAGGTGACTATGGTTCATTGCCTAACAGCTTGCCCACAGCTAGGAGTGCTTGATGCTGGCATTTGGATTCATTGGTACATCAACAACAAGAAGCTACCTCTCAGTGTTTTCTTTCTGTTTCCGGTAGTGCTTTGGTTGATATGTATGCCAAATGTGGCAACATAGACAAGGCACTCAAAGTGTCTCAGGAACTCCCGGTGAAAAATACCCTGACTTGGACTTGTATTATCGGAGGCCTAGCATTCACGGATTTGCAAATGACGCTTTATCACACTTTGACAAAATGGTTGAGTCTGGACTCAAGCCAGGTGAAATCACATTCCTTGGCTTGCTAGCTGCTTGTTTCTACGGAGGAATAGTCAATGAGGGTCGTAATTTTTTCGATCAAATGACCTCCACATACGATATCACCCCAAAAATTAAGCACTATTCTAGTATGGTTAATCTACTGGGTAGGGCTGGCAAATTGGAAGAAGCAGAAGCGCTTATAATGAGTTGTGCACACGATGCTCGCATCCCACTCATTGTAACCTCATCCGGATTAGCACCATTCACCTTCATTTCCTGAAAAAAGTTCCAACGCCTCAGAAGCCTTCCCAGAATGCACATACCCATTAACCAAAGAATTCCATGTAACCAAATCCCTCACACAACTTTCATCAAACACGTGGCGCGCATACTCCAGTTTCCCACAAGAAACCAATATACCCCATCAAACACGAATACACGCCTGAAACAACACAGGATAAGTAAAATTATCAGGTCAAGACGAGATACTAACTAACATTTCACTATAACTAAGATCAGCAGCATGTGAAACTGCACAAAATGCAATCAAACGACTGAAATTGCAAAAAAGATTAATTTGGATTTAACAAAATGTGTGTTTGGTGTTCCAATTGTCGGGTTTCGATGTGATTAGGGATTAATTTGGATTTAAGAGTGTTAATCATTAGACTGAGTGTAGTTTGATTCTGCTATTAATGCTCAATTCTACCTGTATGATGACAAGGAAGAGAGTTGTGCAGATTGTTCAAGTTTCCTGTAAAAAAAAAAAATCTCGAAAAACCGAAGGCCTGACAGTTAAAGGTCAGGAAATGATTAAAATCTCACTTAAACTGTGGGATTATCAGAACTGCAACCAAGTAACAAATGTAGCGAGCGAGTAACGGCCGCGCACTGTCAATCCCACAAATGATTAGCTCAAATAACGAGGGTAAATGACCCGAGTTACTTTGGATATTCGATGACTTAATTGTAAGCAACTAAGTAAAATCTGCAGTCAAACAATTTTACAGCATTGATTTGAAGTTCATCAACTCTGAAGTGACCTGAAGTAAATGATACAGAAGTTCAAGCAGACGCAACCGTCAGAAGTTGAAACTAAAAAGATGAATATCTCTAATCTTCTTCATTAATAAGACAAATTAAAACGAAACAGAATTACACTGATAAGAAAATGCCGATAAAAGTTCCAGCATTTGCTGATGATTCCACAATGTCTAGTGTCTACTGAGTCAGTAATCAAGATTGGCTTCTACACCAGATCAGAATCATCAGATGGTGTGTTTATTCCCTGCAGTTCTTCTGATACTGTAGGCATTGTTGGCAGACTTGACAGTTCCACATCAACCCCGCTAGTACTACCAATACCACCACGCACTGCTGCATCAAATAGACCCCGAATTGTTTCGTCAACCCCACTGCCACCACTCGTATCTGTCTCCAAGCTCCTAAGAAACGAAACACTCGATCCTTGATTATGACTGATAGCCTCCAACTCCAACAAAACTTGTCTCATTGTTGGTCTTTGGCTTCCGATCAGGTTTAGAGTCAGTCTTGCCAGTTTTGCAACGGCTAAGACTGTCTCTTGCTTAGGCTCGTTCAGAACACAAGGAGCCAATATATCGTTCAATTTTGAATTGCCCAAGCTTGAAAGAAATATTGTTAGGAGATTTTCAGACTCACTTTCATCGAGAACCTTTTTCCCCGTTAGGAGCTCTACAAGCACAACTCCGAAACTGTACACGTCACTTTTCTCTGTGTATCTACCCGTTTGACAGTATTCCGGGTCTAGGTACCCAAATGTACCTAGAACTTGGGTAGATACATGGCTTTGATCGATCCCAATCGTTCTTGAAATCCCAAAATCTGAGACCTTTGCTCTGTACTTAGGATCGAGTAGTATGTTAGAAGTTTTGATGTCTCTGTGGAGTATGGGATTTGAGGAGGCCGAGTGGAGGTAAGTCAATGCCCCAGCCACGTCTAAGGCTATCTGTAGCCTCCTGTCCCAAGTGATTGGAAACTCTTCTTCGGGATCATGTAAGAACTTCGAAAGAGTTCCATTTGCCACAAACTCGTAGACTAATAGGGGAATGTCGGTTTCCAAGCAACATCCTATCAACTTAACTATATTCCTGTGGTTCAATTCTGAAAGTATAGCAATTTCGTTGATAAATGTATCACTGTTACTTCCAACTTTATGCTTTTTAACGGCAACTAAATTTCCGTTTCCTAGCATACCCTTATAAACCGTACCCTGCCCTCCACTGCCAAGTACTCGGTCTTCATTAAACTGATCTGTCGCTTTCTCTAGCTCATTTGCTGTGAAAAGTCTCGTTTGTTCTACCTGATGTTCCTCAGACAACATCTTGTGTTTCAATAGCAGACCACCATTCTGTTTGAAGTTTTTTGCCTTTTGCTTGACTTCTTTTCTTCTAATTGCAAAACGGTAGGCCAGGTATCCTCCAACGAAAGATAATATAATCCCGAATCCAACACAGTTTCCTACATTGGAAGAATAGCACGAGTTTAGTTATGCAATAAATTTGTTTTGTTAGCATGACCAGACTTAGCTACATGAAAACTGAGCATAATCACACATTCAACAAAATGGACAATGCGATTTTGGTGGATAAAATCAAGTTAATATTAATGAAAGCAGGCCAAATTACATCATCAGTGTTTTACAACATCAAACTGACTAAATACTGTATGTTGAGGCAAAGAAAAGATGACAATGCGTCTCACAGTTGGAAGAGTCACTTCAAAGACCAACCAGAGCAAGTAATTGAAAGGAGGCATGTACACCAGTATAATTTCAAACTCTAGGCCCAATTCACGGCATTTTTTATCAACATTATCGAGTATAGGTATCAAATTTCTCGTTTGGCGCAGGTACAAACAAACACACTTAACCAGGCAGCATTAATCCTTAATTCTACAGATACTTCTCCAAGACCAACTAGAGCAAGTATTAGGCAGTCTACGACTTTATCAGTTAAACACAGAATAATAAAGAAGAGGAAAAGGATGAATTACCTATAATGAAGACCCATTTCAGATTTCTCTGACGACAACCCGAGCCGTCTCGTCTTCCGTCGCCATAAAAACCAGTGGGGCATCGACATTTGTAGCTTCCATCTGTGTTTTCGCATAATCCAGCACAAGGGAAGTCACCACACTCGTCAATATCTCCACAACCACCACCACTAATGTATGCGTTCCCCTCGTAACCCGGGGAACATTCACATCTGTATCCAGCCTTGTCAACGTCAACGCATACACTCTTCTCCAAACAAGCGTACAAACCCGACCTTTTTGCATTTTGACAGGATTGATTACCGACATACCATTCTAAAACGATCGACGATCGTTTCATGAATGCCGGTAATCTGTACGGTTTACTGGATAAATTACCCCACAAGTTTCCCTTTGATGAAACATTACAAACCTCTGAAACAATTGTCAAATTTGTGTCGGTTATTTCTAAAACTTCCGAGTCGGTTTTTAGAAATTTGGGAGTAGTGTAGTTCTGGCACGTAATGATGTAATCATCCCCCATAGCACAGTCTTTTCGGGTGCCAAATGGGTATTGGATGGTCACATTACCACATTCAGCAAGGCAGGGATCAGCCGAAACAGACAATGCAGCCAAAAGAAGTTGGATACATAGCAATACTAATAGTGTAATAGTTGTCCTCATGGCAGTTTTTGAAGCCGAGAACGAAGCAAGAAACAGGGATAAAAATATTGAAACCCGAAAGCGAACAGAAATGGTATAATAATATTGAAACAAGCAGACAAATAGGAGAGGACTGACCAGCAGCTAACACAATAAGAAGATACCCATGGCATTGGCAACCAAGGGAAAAGAGCAATAATGGATGTAACCTAATAAGAAGATACCCATTGCAAACAAGCAGCTCAACTCCATTTCTTGGCCTGGTCTTTGTAACACCTTTGTTTATATCAAAGACTTTCTGATAATTGTGTTTAGAGAATTGAGGGAGATGAAACTGACTTGCTACAATGGTGGGTGAATTGGAGAAGGTAATATTAATGCTTAAGCATCAACAACAAAATCCCCTGAGCATTTAAATTGACACTGACTTGTTAATTATTGTTGTCTTAAAATAGCAAAAATACTCTAGTCTATAACTTGTGCTTCTTTTCTTTTACGGAGTATTAATTTTTGAATTTTCAGATTTTTAATATTGGCATGTCTTGTATAATATTATCTTAATTCGTAAATCCTACATTCTTCCTAGATCTAAGTTTTTTTTATATCGTTTAATAATATGGTCTCGTGAAAGAGACCATATTAGAGTTACGATCCTCGTTACAAAAAATTGTGTCTACCTAATGAAAATCATGTCACATGGTGACACTAGAAATCTAGAATGGTTCACCAAAAATCTCGTCCATAAATTGATCAGGCTACAAACACATTATATCAATATTTTGACATAGAAGACTTGAATGAAGTATCGGATTGTCTTAACTCGTTATTAGAAGCAGAAATTGCAAAAACTCGTAATTAGAGAACTAATTGCAAAAATTAACCATGTCGGGGTTAATCAAACCCTAGTGATGAAACTACTCACTACTCATATTAATCAAGACTAAACAATTGATAAAGGGTGGAACTTTGAAATTAAACATTGTATAAAATTGGTTTCTATAATTAATCATGCAATTAACAAGATAAAACAATGGAATATTAAATAAACTAAATCAACACATTCAAATTGGTACCAACTAATTAATATGTAAACAAATGAGGAAAAGAAAAGAGAAAGAGATAGGATAAATTATACCAATAGGAAGGAAATAAATTGAATTGCATGAATCCGGAAAATGATTAACAAAAGATCGAAACTTGTGAATGATTTAAATAACTAATTAAATTAATTCAAGAGAAATAATAATAATAATATCATTTTTATTTTACTACTACTCTAATCTATCTCCCTCCAAAAAAAAGGTGCGGCCCCTTCCCAGTATTGTGTGTAAATGGGTTTTATAAGCATGACAATAATGATATGAAAAGACCAATTTGCCCTCAACTTAAACTCCACAAAACGAATTAATACAAAGGACAAGAACGTCATTTCGTCTTCTTTTGTTTCCTTCCTTCAAAAGCAACGACATCCACAACTTGTACCCGACCGGTATAAAGGTACCCGACCGGGTACTATTTCGCCCGTCCGGGTATAAGCCTTTCACCCGTCCGGGTGAAATTACACCCCTCGGCTGCAAATTAATTCAACTATTTCATCTGCTTTCCTTCTTCTTCTTCTTTCGTTCTTCTTCTTCCTTTTCATGGTGATTGGTATTTCTGGGTTGTGATGTGTGATTGGCGACCGAGAACGGTGACCGGAGGTTGGAGATGCTGGTGGTACGGCGTGGTGATGTTGGGTTGTTGTTCGGCTTGAGCCATGGTGGCTGGATTCGGGGACGGAAATGGTGGACTCGGGTTCAGAGGTGATGGCGGTGCTGCTGCCGTGAACTGCTGCGTCGGAATCGATGTCGGGTTTTCGGGCTGTCAAACCAGGTGGTGACTTTGGTTGGTGATGAAATATGATGATCATGAATGGTGATGATGGTGGATGTGTATGGTGATAATGGTGGATTGAATTGATGATGGAAATTGTTGATGGAGTTTGCAGGGGAACGAAAGTGACAAAAGAAGTGAAATTGGTCAACATCAATTGTCTTTTATGACTTCATCTCCATTTCTTTACCATTTGACTCCGTCTTGACCCGCTTTCACCTAGGCAATATATTAATAAAATAATAATAACACTAATATCGTATGAAAACCGTACTAATTATTAAATATAACTAATACGACTAATTATTATAAATTAGTTAATAAAATGAGCTATTAATCAATTTAGCAAGCAAAATCAAGTCGGAATAAGGTATAAATGCGGGGTAAAATACGACTAAAATATGAGTTATCAAGGGGGTGCAGCTGAATAGCCTTACACCGTTCTTGCTTGAAAATCCCGAAAACCACAGAGTCCATTCCCCTCTTTCCAGTACCCTTACCCTGGAGCTTAGATCGGAAATAGAGAAAATCGCTAGTGACTTCCCAAGAAGAAACAGAACACTTGACGATTGTCTTTCGTACGAAGCAAAGGGCAGCTCTGCAAAGGTGAATTTTTCCGTATCAAAGTTAAACGAAACAAGATAAGTTGATCTGTGCACTTTACTAATTTCATAATAATCCTTTACGAGCCAGTGTGCTACCCCTCGAAAGTAAATCGCATTTGATTTAAAAATGCCGTCATAACGATCCACAAGGAAACTCGCAAAATAAGAAAGTTCAACATTCAGCCAATCATTTCTAACGGTCCATTGTTGATCACCGAGTGTATAAACTGCAACATGCATCTTATTGATCTTATTAGCACTCTCATCCACAGGGTTTCTTTCAAATACAATCGCAACGACTTTATATTCATTACTGTCAGGGGCGAACCCAAAAATATACTTGGCTCCAGTAATCAAATTGGGGGGAAGTGGAGGCGTGGGAAGAATCAATGATTTACGAATACAAGGGTTCCACAATCTAGATTGGTAATGAGGATAATCTCCTCGCACTAAAAGCAACCCGTTACAACTACCTGAGATAAAGTACCGGCCGGGTACCTCACCTTTCCGAAAAATCTGAGAAATTATTCTAAGTGTGTTAGCCTGAACCTGACGAACTGTCAAAGAGAAATTATTATCTCCTTTCTTTGCCATTCTTTCAAGGACAAAAATCAATTTATTCTTGTCGGAGTTAACACTGTTATGTTTAAGATGCATCGGTACGAAATCAGGGTCATCAATAATAGAGCACCAAGATTTACATACACATCTGAATTGCAATAGAGTTTTTGCTGGCAAAATTGCGAAAACTTTAGTCCAGATTTCCGGTGGCAGGTAATTTGATTCCGACGACAAGAAATTTGAGTTGATAGTTGGGGAGGTGGTTTGCAATGTTTTATGCCTGCTCCTCATTGTTTCCAGAACAGAAGTTTGCATTGAACTAGAAGAAATTTATGGGGACGAATTATGGCTAATTAAGTGGATTGAAAATTACTGTATACGGTAGGGTTTTTATACTTGCAGGGTTGGCAATAAGGAATATCTCGTCTCGTCTATTTATAATAGACGATATTCCTTATTTCCTTATATATGGGTGACACAAAATTTAAGAGTTTGATTTAAATAAGCTACTTTAAATCGAAAATTACAGCAGAGTTTGGAGTCGGTATTTCCAACCAAATTTTGTACGTAACTTGTAAGGTGTCAAGTACAACGTAAGCCGAGTCCACGAGAACGGTAACCTCGACTTGACAACTAAACCAGTTTTATATGTCGTCGTCAATCTTATTGTCTTTTCTATTTACCATCCTCTCCATTAGAACCGGGATTTTCATTTCCTCAATTCTATGCAAAGCCAACTCATATGTTTCTCCGACCTCAGGAGCTGGATCAGAAGAAAGGCTCTTTCTCAAGAGAGGAACATTTGTCTCTTCAATCAAATTAAACTTATAGTAATACAGGAAACCACAATAAAAATAGTTCAATCCAGTCGTAGGAGGAGCTAGACAACCGCTTATACCTACAAATCCATGCACGATCTTCAATCAAAACATAAAAGGCGGCCATAAACAAATAGTATCACCAAATGGAGTATATTGTTGCACAATATTTGTGTGAGATAATCTTATGAGAAACGTTATAAACCCAAAAGAACGAATAAGCAAACGTAGACACTAGATAGTCTATAACTCTCGTTAGTAACAATGTCGTCCAGGCGAAAACAAGCAACAGTGATAAAATCGAGGACATTCAAACCAACACTACAAAAATATGCTAGGAATATGAATGACAATGCTGGCAAATCTAACAGCAAAGAGGAAATAATAACAATGCGGAATTCATTATCTATCAGCATATACGGAGTAGTATTCTTTCTTTAACTCATGGGAATAGATCTTTAACTCCGTATCCTTTGAACAACAACGAGCTCTCCGAATACTTTTCCAGTTCAAAATAGAAGCTGTTAGAGTCAGTCAACTTCTGCACATACTCCATTCCCCCTTTTCCAGCACCCTAATGTTTGACCTTACATGTGTCAAATCTATTGTACGTAATTTTTAAGGTGCTAAGGTAACATGTTTGAAGATCTTGTGAGGGTGGGCCGGGTCCCGGGTGGCTCGAAAAGCTCTCAACCTTTCATTTATGGTAGGATCTAATCTAGTGCAATGGGTTATAATTAGATCTGACAAACGGGTCAATTGAGTCAGGCTCGAGTTAGGTCTGATTCAGATCCTCAATTAGGGGTGCTGGTTATTCTAGTCGAGTCAGTTTTGCCGGATCTTGCTACTTCACTTGTAGGTTGTCACCAATATTAATCTTAATAGATGTTTAATACTATATATACAACTCCGTCCCAATCACTTGTAGGTTGTCACCCATATTAATCTAGTTCGATCTAGTTCTAATGCATCTTTTTAAATCAATCTGACGGCTTAATAATGAAAAATCATTAACATGTGTTCAGTAAGCATACGGTAATAAAAAAACCGATGTTAACCAACATCAAATTAAGTATATAACTCAAGTATTCTGCAAGACATAATAAAAACAATGCAGATGCCTTCTGTTTTGTTGCCATAACAATCAACAGCAACAAATCCAAGATACTAAAACCAAAAGGCCAAATAATCATGAAAATACAAGAGGGAAGAGTAGAAATTGCCATATTCATTATTCATGGAAACGACATCAGATCCCTGGCTCCGTATCCCTTGTATAACAGCAAGCTCTCCGAATACATTTCCAATTCTAAATTCGAGCTCTCCGATTTTACTGACTGTCCGACTTGACAAGTAGCAATGTTGTAGGAATCTTTCCTACAAATAAGAAGGCCACCATCACTCTCACAATAGAAAACCTTTTCCTTAAAGTAATTGAAGGAGTAGGAGCTGAATAATTCATAACCATCGTCACTCGAAGATCCTGAAAACCGCAGTGTCCACACACCGTTTTCCAGCACCCTTATGCTGGAAGTTACTGAAGAAATACTGAAAATCGCTAGTGACTCCCCTCGTAGAAAAAGAACCCTTGTTGAGTCTTCTTCGTACGAAGCGAAGGGCAGTTCTGAAAAGGTGAATTTTTCCGTGTCAAAGTTAAAGGAAACATGATGAGTTGATTGATTAATCTGGTGGTAAATATCCCCATGGAGATTATTTCTGAGCCAGTGTGCTGCTCCTTGAAAGTAAATCGTATTTGATTTACTACTCATACTACCCCCAAACAAACTCTTAAGATACGAATGATTAATATTCAACCCATCGTTTCTGATGGTCCATTGTTGATCACTAAGTGTATAAACGGCAACATAAATATTCTTAGTCTCATCATCTTTATCCCTTGATCCAAATGTTACTGCGACCACTTTATAATCCTTACTTTCAGGGGCAAACCCAAAAACATACATAGCACCAGCGATCAAATGTGGGGGAAGTGGGATCGTGGGAAGAATTAATGATTTGCGAATACAAGGGTTCCACAATCTTACTTCTTTCTTGTAACAAGGAGTAATAGAAATGGAGAGGGGAAGAAGATATAAAGGAAATTGTGTTATTGATAATAGTTCGTTGTGTTCGAATGATTACATTGATTGGTACTTATAGTACTCAGAAGCATCTGAACGTAATAACAGTAGTATCTCTTAATAATAGTAAACATAACCATATTATTCTGATTCTGATTTACGGTATATTGTCATATACCGTAATCTCCTAACAAGGAGGACCATATCGCCGCACTAGGAGTAATCCATCACAAGCCCCTAAAATGAAGTAACCATATATATTCGATATCTTAAAAATGCAATAGTTCGTCTGAAGAGTTTCACTTTGACTAACTGTCAATGAGCACCCTCTTGCTCCAGAGTGTCCCCACCTCTCAAGAACGAATAATAATTTGTCCTTGTTGCGATGAACACGACTGTAGTTAAGATGCATGGAAACAAAATTAGGGTGATCAATGATGGAGCACCAAGATTTACAGACGCACCTGAATCTCATTAGGGTTTCCACGGGCAAATTTGCGAGAATTTGAGTCACCAATTCCGGTGAAACGTAACTGATTTCCGACATCATGGGTGAACTTTTCTCCGATGTCTCGCTAGTTGTTTGCAAAGTTTTGGCCTTCTTGTTCTTCATTGTTTACAGTTACAGAACAATTATGTTTAGCATCAAACGACACGAAGTTTTGTTTCCTTGTTTATTGAAAGTAAAAAAAAATCAATTATTATAAATTGGTCAAAATAATTTGGGCAAATTAAAGGAAGATGGTGATGGAGAAATAATCGGAGATGGGACATTAGGTCGATTGAAAGTAGGGTTTTATACCAATGGACGCTTGGGCTTACCCAAAACGTTACGAAACAGGGTTGTTTGTGTAGACCGGATTTATACTTACATAACCCGCAATTCTCTTGTAAAACCGTCTTAGTGTCATTGTGTCACACAACTAATGACCCGGCCGATCCGTACTAATGACTACCCCTAGTTTGAATCAGATTAGTACTTGTCATCTTTGACTATGTAGTTGAGATGAAATTTAAGTGGGGTATTGAATTGATGTTATCGGGTAGAGCTCAATCTCGGCGCCAATCTCTCACATGCACCCCTTAAATATTGGGGTCCCTACTTATTGAATATGATACACCCTTATTAAAGAAAGGGGTTCCCACTTATTGAATGTGAGAGGGTGGCACCGAGATTGGGCGCCACCCTGTGACATATCGTATATACTGAAAAAATGAGTCTTCATTTCCTAAAAAGAAATGTTAATCAATCTATTTTTTTAACGGTGGAGATCGCATCCTGGTAATATACAACGGTTTTATTGAGTTTCCTGTCAAAACGAGTAGCCAGAACATATCAAGTAACCAAGTTCGATCATTTGTACCAGTGTTATACTACTTGGAAGTGCACGCTCATTCATTCATACGAGAGAAATTTCACAAACGTATTATGTACAGAAGCTTAAAAGGGGGAATAAGAAATAAAGCGATTAACAATCTTGAAAAATCTAAAAAATATAGAGATAAACAAAGAGAAAGTACCTAATGTATACCACAGCTTAAACTCGTATCTGCAGAATTGATAATTATAAGGATTGTCGGGTTAAAAATAAATAAGCTACGACAATATGCTAGCAATAATACGTATCCTTGCAAAAGCCAAGGGACTGCCAGGAAATAAAAAATTACCTACGGCAACATGCTAAGAATAAAAAGTATCCTCACTAATCAAACACAAAAGTGATGAGTAGCCATTGGCATAACTATGGTCTTGTTGAATAACAGCCAAAGGTCCTTCCCAAAACCATTGGTAGACAAACAGAGCCGTATTCTCTTATTCATGGGTACTTCCTCAAATCACGTGCTTTCCTCAAGTTACGGGCTTTATATCGCTTGGACAACACCAAGCTCTCCGAATACTCTTCCAATGTTAAACGTGAGCTCATAGATTTATGCA
>JAYMSF010000446.1:0-15963 GCA_036897335.1 Silene vulgaris | reverse complement strand
TGTGGAGGGAAGAATTTTTTTTTTTTTTTTTTTTTTGAATTTAAATAGAGTTCATAACTTCATACATGCCCCCGCCACTTGATCAGCCTCATATGGATCCAACTACCAGCTCCACCACTCGACCCAACTTGTTGATCCACCTACACCAACCACTTAACCAGCCTTGCACAGCATAAATGCCAGGCTGCCCCTTGCTGGAATTTTAACATAAGAGAATCTATTTGTGTTGGAATGGCGGTGCTTACTACTTCAATTTCCATTCTGGATATTGTGCTATTGTCTGCAGTTGTAGATGTACAAGTTTGGAACGGAGATTCTTCTAGCAATTTTTGTTGTGTTTCTTTCTCTATCTTCTTTATCAGGCTAGTTCCGCCATAGGTCATTATTGAATGGAATTTGGAAATTAGAACCCCATCCTAAGGTCTGTGTTTTATTTGACTATCGTGTTGCAGAAACTAATCCTCATCACGTATTAGATTGACATAAGCATATCCTAATGTTTGTTTAATGTGTTGGAAAGGGAGTGAGTGGGTGCCTTTTCTTTCTCTTAAGTGGGAGTCTGCTTATTTCTGGCAGAGATTAATTGGAATTGGAATACAAGAAGAGCCATAGGCATATCCTAATTCTTTTGTGGATTTTTCTTGCAAATGTAATTTGATGGGACGTGAGAAGAAAGAACTTGGGAAATATGCAGTTTTAGCTGTTTTCGGCTGTGTTTGAGGTGAATGAATTTATGAATATAGCTACTCCTGAGATTTTCTTTTTGTTACGGTGGGGGTTACCCTTTTGGTTTCAGTGGGCTAAGGCATCGGGTTTTTGGGTACCCAAGTTACGTTCCTCAAATGATTGGAAGCCCTTGTAACATCACAGCTGAGAGAACTTTTTGTCATCTTTGATTTCTTTTTATTGAATTTTTTCTTTTATACGGAGTAATAAAAACTGCTTGCTTAAACTATTCTTATCCACTTTCTAGTATGTCAGCTTATTAGAACTATTTCTGAAACTTTTTTTTTAGGTGAAATGTGAAATATATTGATAAGCCATAAGAATACTTCATCACCCCACTTTTTGCTTCATAAGACAAGCTAACAAACAAAGCTCCCAGATGCTAGACTAGCATCCAATCCTACTAAGCCAGCCTCTATCAACTCTATTCGTTACATGTTCCATCCCAGATACAATTCTAGGTAGTAAAGACTCTTTAACTCTCAGCAGTACAATATGAGGACGAATTTCTGAAATTTAACCTTCTTTATCAGCGATATATTTATTGGTCAACCCACTTATTGGAAATGGAGTTCCTTAGTGCCATTTCTACTTTTCTGTCAGATTGATTTCCTTGTCTCTTTTACGACAACAAAGAAATGTTGTTTGCTTGCTTCTCTTGTTTATGAAATCGAATAATGCTTTGTACGAATTCCATCTAGTCATTCATTTGTTTTACAGGAGTATCTTTTGGTTTAGTTGATTTCCTCTACATGATGTTGACAGGTGCTTACATATTTGGGGCGTGAAAGACTTAAAGAGACAATTGAGAGTGCCGAGTTGTATCCTATTCAGGGATTATTTAATTTCAGAGATTACTTCCCTGAAATCGATGCATATTATCATAGGGTCCTTGGTGATGAGCTCGGTCTCTCGACTGGTTGGAGGTGTTTGGATGAGTATTACAATGTAAGCATATCTTAACATTTTTACTTACTCCATTAAGTTAATATAAGGTCATTGATGTATGAAAAGAAAGTTGTAGAACGGATTGAGGCGCTTGGATTAGTATCAGATTTCATGTGTTATCTGTCCAAATTAATGAATATCTGATGCATAACAAACTATAGTAAAGGTAAGAATAGTATTGGGTAGGCTATTTGTGGATGACAATTTGGAAAATTTTAACTTGAGAGGGAAGAAGTTTGCTTTAACCACACTCATTGCAGCTTTTATAAAGCTTTGGTAAGGCTAAGAAAGCATATCTTAACTCTTTCTTTACTCCATTAGATTAATATAAGATCATTAATGTATAAAAGAAAGTTGTATAACGGATTAAGGCGCTTGGTTAGTATCACATTTCATGTGTTATCTCTCCAAAATAATAAATAACTGATGCATAACAAACTTTAATAAAGGTAAGAATAGTGTTGGGTAGGAGGGAAGAAGTTTGCTTTAACCACACTGATTGCAGCTTTTACAGATTTTATAGAGCTTTGTTAATGCTAAGAAGGTGCTACCTTTCAGGTTATTTATGACAAATCGACATTATGTAAGCCTGTTATCAACTTGATTTGTTCACTTGAGTTTTATAAGATACATAAAGAGAAAGTTAATAACTCTCCTCTTTTTTCAACTACTTTTCCAACACTCCCACCTTTTCTAATTTTTTTTCCAAAGCTCCCACCTTTTCGGAATAGATCATCTAAATCTCACACCAAAAGACCCTTTCCACCAAAGTAATTGTCATTTTCAGCAAATATTGATCATGAAATATCTTTATTTTCTAAAGGGAACATTTGGTAGAAGGGAAAGAGGAATCATGATTGACATTAACGAAAAAGTGTGTTAGTTTTTGCAAAAAATGAGGTTTTGGTAAGAGTTTTGAAAGTAATGTCAGAAAAGGTGGGAGTTTCGAAAAAAAAAATTAGAAAAGGCGGGAGTTCTATAACGAGTTATAAAAAAGGTGGGAGTTATGAATTAAACTCTAAAACAGAATTCGTGAATTTGTGATGTTAATATCCTCGATTCTCTTTAAATTTAAATTCCAAAATAGCTAGTTTTTACAAAAAAATAGCATAAGTTATAATAAATCATTAAATTACAATCCTGCTGTAAAACATTAAAAAAGAACAAAAAATACTAGCCAAAAATAAATTATATTCAAAACCTTGCAATTCTAATCTAGGATATTTTGTAATTCCTTCATCTTCTTCGTGAACAAGACAACATAAAAACATCTTACTTTCTCTTTCTAATGAATAATTTGTGGATTGAAGCCTCTAAGCATGGCGTTTGGTTCCAATCAAACTTCGTATATTTTCTCTATTTGCCTATGTTCCAATCAAGCATGACATGGATATGACACGTCTCATAAATTTTGAAGAGAAGATGAAGAAATAATTACCCTTTTAAGTTATATTTTGTTACAATTTTCATTTTCTTGCTTCAAATCTCATTTTATGCATTATTACAAGAAATAAAAAAATAGCATTACTAGGTGAAAACAGAAGAACAAAAGCAAATAAAGTGAATAATTAACCTCCAATTTAAAAACAAAACAAGAAGACATTTCGGATCATTATTAGTATATCATCTCCTTCTCTTATCTCACTCTTCTTTGACACCCTACAACTAAATCAGTTGACATTAGTGCTTAGTTTTAGAAGGCACAAGGCGCACTGAGGCGATGAGGTCCCAGAGGCGCAAGGGGCGAGGCGAAGGCGCACGCCTTTTGCACACAAGGCGCACTGATTTTTCAGAAGAACATGCATATTTTACAATCAAATTTTGTGTGAAAATAATCCCTTTTTTGTTTTAAAGAGGGCTAACATGTACTTTAAAAGTGAAAATTTAAGGATAAGGGGGAGAAAACAAGGGTAAAATAAAAAAAATTTGGAAAATAAATATGGAATTGCACACTAATGCGCCTCGTGTGCGCTTTGGTGCGCCTCACTAGTTGCGCCTTGAGTGTGCCTCATGCTCCTTTTGTATCCCATGCACCTCACAGTGTCTGATGCAATGTGATGCGATCTGGCGGGCGCCTCACTCCGCCTAGGCGCGCTTTTTAAAACTAAGCATTAGTGAAGTCTGCTTTGTGTCTGAAATTGGTTATCTGACGCGTGTCATGTGTTGTCGGCACAAAATGCATGTCGGATATGCCTAGCTTCTTCTTCTTGTTTTCCCCCGTTTAAATAAGATATAGTACTCCCTTACTTTCACTCATTTTGCCCTGTTCGCTTTAGGTACGAAGTTTTAGGATGTAAAAAAGGAGGAAAGTGAATAAGGATATTTCTGTCGTGAAATTTCTTTAATGGACCATTTCAGCCACTTTAGAGACAAATTAATGACATTTTTATAAAACACAAAAGCGCATGAGATGTGTAGAATTTCACCACAAAGGATTACTACTCTTTTTAGCCATAGGGCTAAATGAGAGAAAAGAACAAAAAATGAATATGAGGCTTCAAGAGTGGAAAGAAGGGAGTATTAGTTAAAGGAACCCAACCGGGTGACCCCATATACAAAAATATGTCATAGAGCTGACGGCCATATACAAGAAAATAGCATGGGGGTGATGGCCATATATGGTATGAAGTAAATATAGTTTTTATATTTCTGTAGATGAACCTATTTATGTTTGTGGCATTATTTTGAGAAGCTGGAGACTGGCTTCATGGCGAGGAATTGCTGAACTGTTTACATGGATGCCATTCTTATGCTGACAGTCGGTTTTATCCTTTTAATTGTTTTGAACTTTTCAAGCTTATCGAAATTCATAGGTTCCCTGTAATAAATGGGACAATACTTTGTAGATTTTCCCAATGTTGATGTGATTGCTTTAGAAGAGGTGGGGCCACCCAAATAAGCTCGAAGATGACTGTGCTGGTAGAAAAGGCGATTGAATTATTTTACTCCTGATGTTTGAAAAATGTCTTTTTTCATGTGGTGTAATTCGGATGAAGGGTACCATCAGTAGATATTATTTATCCGTGTTAAAAGTTTTTATCCCCAAGACTTGCTAGCTTGACAGAAAACCAGTTTGTATGGTTCTCTGCTGTACGTGATTGTGCTATATTCTGTTCTGTTCATTAAATTATTTACTATTGAAGAAAGAAACTGTAGGCAGTTGATACTACAATGAGGAGAAATAGTAATTTGATCATTTACTTCTATTTTGACATTTGAACCAAGCTTGGTTCAGTCCCTAGCTGGAGAGGGGGGGTGGGGGTTTAGACACTGCTTTATTTAGCTTCACCTTTTACAAGTTCAGTCAGTGATATATTCTGATTATACCTCATGATAATTTTGGTGTATTTGTGGATCTCTTATAAATTATAAACCCATGATTATTATGATTTCGATTATGATAGGTTGTACCTGGAGAGTTGACCATAGTTACTGGTATTCCCAATTCTGGAAAAAGTGAGTGGATTGATGCTTTGTTGTGCAATCTAAATGAAAGTGTTGGCTGGAAGTTTGCGCTTTGCTCCATGGAAAACAAGGTATGTCTATGTGATAATCTGTGTTATGTAACAGGTAATAATTCTCTTCGGAAAATATTAGCAAATAAATGCTGATGCATTGCTGTATGGCTTAAAATGAGGTGTCCGAGTGTTGTACTCATGTGCGAGTTTCGATTATTGAACACGGGTATGCGAGGGTATTAGAAAAGTAGGAGGAGTAAAGTAGGTGAAGTGAGTTGATCTATGTCAACGGTGCAGCTTGGCTTCATTTTTTCTTATTTTATTTGTTTTTATTAATTTTTCCAATTTTATTTGAATATTTTCCTTGCTATATGTTTCAATATTTTGCATTACATTTTCTTATTGTTTTTTCTTGTTACTTGTTCTCTTATTCAGATCTAGTATGTATGTCTTTGATATAGGTATAATTTCATCGGTGATAGGTTATATAGCAAATTAGCAAGAGTATGAGTCTGTGAGACAAGATGTCCCTTGTTTCTCTTTTTAGTTGTTGTCTTGTTGCTATTATTTTTCACACATGGAAAGGCCCATTGTAATTTTATAAATATTTTGCATTTATTTATATAGTTTTTATTGTTTTTATTATGTAGGTAGTTTGACACATGCTACCGTCATTGTTGTGCTAATACTATTCTAATAATGGCCAAGTTTTCATACAGGTTCGTGAGCATGCAAGAAAATTGATGGAGAAGCATCTGAAGAAACCATTTTTTAATGTCCGGTATGATTCGGCTAGTTTATCTCGTGTTCCATTCTATTTTAATACCTTAATTTTCCCTATTTATTTTATTAGGTTTTTCTAGCATGTGCCCTAGGGCACATGACAATAAGCTTAGTAGGGAAAGTTTTTCAAGATTATTTCACTCATTATGGCAAATATGAGTTTCAATACTAATTTGTCATGCTATATTCTCAACAATCTTTCCCTACTTAGCTTATTAACATGTGCCCTAAGGGGACATGTTAGAAAAACCCTTATTTTATATTTTGTTGATTGTAACTTGGCTATAAAACTTTCCTAAAAGGGATGGGCATCTTACTCTCTTTAAATTATACTGAAAGGACAGCGGCTGTGGCGGTTTCCTTTATTTGTTGCAGGGTCACTTGAGGTCTTGCCCCCACACCTAAAAATTTAGTAAATTTTGCTTTGTTTTTTTACTAACCTGATAAAAAGGTCTATAAGCCCCTGGCCTATACTAAAATGACAGCTAGAGAAAAAATGTAGTGTATATCAAAAGATGGCAAGTGCTGAGCACATGGGCTTCAACTGTACATCTTTTTCAAGTTTCAAACATGATTTTTGACGCTCACAGACATTGCAATTTGATTTGCTGTCTCTTACTAAATAGACAGTTTAACTGTCTTCATAACTTCTACAAATAATCCTTTCTCATCCTCATCTTTGACTTTATGCTGATTCAGTGTGCAAAACCTTTGTAAGAATTTTCCATAAACATGAAGTTTTGTATATTTGTAAAGATGCGCAATAAACATGGTTTGTAAAGTGAGGCCAAAAATAAAGTATATTAATGGTATCGATGAGTTGATGAACCTTGCTACGATTCTTTGAAATTCTACTGTCCATTCACAACATTCTTTAAACTTCAATTTTTATTTTGAGTTTTATTTTGATAACTATAGAAATTTATCAGAATTAAAATTTAGTAAAGGATGAGCTATGGACATTTTCTTTTGTTTTTTATGATTCACCAGCCTTTTGTTAACAAAGCCTATTGTTATAGCTTGACTGTTCATCTTACCTGTTGTACCCATGTTCGACAAGCAACAATCGAGCCTGACTAAGAAACTGACTCGCCGCTCGACATTATTAAAAAGATTTCCTCGAGACTCAACCTGTGTTCTCGTTTTTAGTAGAAGTTTTGTTCCTTTCAACCTTGTACAAGAACGAGCAGATAGTTGCCTCATGACACAGGAAAACGAAAGATGTGTTGGGGAGAGTATTCTTTTAGGGTTATAATGGTCCAATGTTGCCTTATGATGGACAAAGGTATATATAATTGACGAGTCGTGAAACTCATTATGCCTACAGCTCATGGCCAGTGTGAAGTATAAAGCATTGCTTGAGCATGCTTGTGAACTATGTTACTCAGACTCGGGTACGAGTGTCGGACACGGGTGTGGATCCAAGTGATGGACTCGTCATGGCTAAATTTTTTAGACACGAGGACCTTGTCTTAAAATAAGGATACGGGTGCGGGGACACGCCTCAAAGCGAAAATACACTTAGAAACTTGAAATATTTAGAGTTTTTGAAAGTAAAATGTAAAGTAATTTGACATCTGAGGCTTAAAACAATTAAATATTATATTAGATGCTTCATGAACACTCTTCGTCTCTATTTGAGAACTGAGAAGTGTCGGCTGCGGATTCCATACACATATCCATGTCGTGTTGTGTCGGATACGGGTATGGCTCTAAATAGAAGAGTTGAAGTAACATAGCGTGTGAATATCACGAAGTCCGTCTATGCATAAAAAGGAACTCTTGTCGAGTTACATATTGAGAGTGTCTGATTAAGCATAACTTCTAGAGGGAAACTTTGTATGTTTTATAATCATTGCGGTTATATGATCACTGTTGAAGCATCGTTTTATTTTGATAAGTAAATGAGAATATTCGTTAAAGGATAACGAGGAGGTACTGGTCGTATTTTATGGTAGCATCTTACTAGATGAGGTCTATCTTATGATCTAGTGGTTCCCATAAATTGAAGTCACTTGATGTAGTTTATTGCACACAATGTAATCTAAAATAATCCTGCGGTAACCTTTCATTATATTTTCTTGATGAAGTTGTTATTTGAGCTTTAAGACAGTATTATAACGGAACTTCCATATTTGATGGAACCCTCTAGTTGTGCTCATTGTCTAGACATTGCTTTTTGTTGGTACTTGTTTGCATCCATGCTCTTGTCTCACCTAGGAATTTCTCCAAGATGTCTGAGATCCTCAAAATGAAGGAATTGGTTTGAATCCTTTTGGGTACGCTTAGTACTCATGAAGACCAAATAATGCAATATTTCTCTAATATTGAGTTTTAGGCTATGGCAGTGATGGTACTGAGGCAAGCCTTCTTTCAGAGTGATTAGGAGAACAAGGGTTATCCCTGGATTCCTTTATGGCAGTAAAATTTATGTCAAATACTCAAATAGCAGGCTTTGAGACATAAGGGTGTAATTTAAAAGGCCAGTGCTTGTTTGCTACTTTAGTGGTGAGTGTGAACATGTCCGACATTTTTTGATTGGGTAATTTGGATAATACTTTTTACCTAGCTTTTTTATGTCTAAAATATGTTAAGTATATCATATGGATGATGTCTAAAATTGTGTTCAAATTAGAGGAGACTAATGTGAAGTGGTGAGACCTTCACGGCTTGACTCAGTTGAGATCATAGTTTACGCAGGGATCATGTTTGATTTGCCTAATGCCTCTTACAAGTACTTATAAGTATTTGCTTCATTTATTTGATGGGCACTCGTAGCGTCTTTTCTTTTTGCATTCCTTTTTTCACCTGTTTCTTGCTTTCTGAATGCAGTTATGGTGAAACTGCAGAACGAATGACGGTAGAGGAGTTGGAGCAAGGAAAAGAATGGCTGGACAATACATTTCATCTCATACGGTATGCTATCTCTATCTATAGTTTGGATTGATTGGTCTTATAATGTAGTGGGCTTACTGGTGCTTTCTAATAGTGATGCTTAAAAATGTCATTATGCGTACACAGCAGTTGTGAGCCTGATGGCCGGTGTTGATTAAATATTGTTACTCTTTAAGTGAAAAAGAGTGCTTCAGAGTCAGACCACCTAGCTGCAGGATTCGCTGAGGCACTAACCTAAACACCTAACATTATTCTTTTGCTATGCATTTCCTTTGTGTTGCCATCCTTATCTCTTACTTCATTTGTATTTAAGCTTTCTTTAAGTCCAAAAACGAGACTCGGTTGCAAAGTTTTCTCATGAACACCTCGGGTTCATGAAAAGCATGCCTTGTTGCTACAAGCCCTTCAGCTTGTGTGTGCTTCACGAGTTCACGTTGTTCATAACTAAGTTGTTATTTCATTTTCAGTCTTTGTTTGATGCTTTTGCGCTGTGTCTTGCTACTCGTGAAATACTGAAATCGCAAAAAAAAAAGTATGTGGTTGAGGAGGTTGTCTGGGAAAGGAATACAAATAATTTTGCGCATCACTGCTATGCCACTTTTCTCTTCAATTTTATGGCCATACCCGAGTTGGTGGAGAAAGAAAAAATTGCATAACAAAAGTAGAGCAAGAGTATGGTATATGAAGTATATAGTAGAATGTTACGATTTTTCATTTTATTTTAAGTAATCTCACTATTTCTTATATTTTATCACACTTGTGTTTTAAAGATTGTATCCTCGTACCCGTGTCCTCGTGTTAGAAAAGAGTCCTTGTGTCTCTAAATTTGAGTGATGGCGAGTTTGACACTTTGATACATAGCCCTGTCCAGCACCTGTATCCGAGTACGAGTGACATAGGTCATTTGTCTTCACAACTTCTAAGTCTCAATCAATTTAAATATCCAACAAATTGCACATGAGTTAGCCTTGTTGAAGCATGATTAAGAAGAGTTGGGATTAATTCTCTTTCTCCATAAATATCGTTCCCCGTTTTCCTGTTTTAGCAATGTTCGAGTCGTACTATTGGAATGAATACTATTATACAACAGCAACATCACTACATCAATTCTTTGAGGGATCCAGCAAACAGCATGGTAGTAAATGGCCCATGTATGCAGCCTTATCCCCCTATTAAAAACATAGAGACATATCTGGATGAGCAATAATTGAAAATGCTTCAGTTTCTAACTGCACAATAAGTAGAAGTGCAACCAATTAATTGAAGGGTTTTCTTTATTCCCTCATATCCAGAACTAAATAATAGTGCGTCTTTGGCTCCATTGCTATGAAATAATATTAATACTTAATAATAATATAATAATAATTAGTGTTTATAGTGAGTAAAAGTTGCAGAAGCTAGGAGCTTGCTGCTCTAAAGGAGTCTCAATCAAGAAGCGCAAGACGACTGTAATGTAGTGTACGGTTGTCTGAGCTCATCGTCTTATAAGCTTGGATCACATGTCAAAATTGGGAAAAAGGACTTGCAAAATTGAACAGAGACCATTTTCTTATTTTGATCTTCACTTTTTCTATTTTCTAAGCTGATTTAAACTATTTGTCAGTGTAATAATCATCACAACCTCATGATGAGATTATATTCCTTAGTAAAGTTTTTGTATAGTATCCTTCATATATTTCTTATGGAGGGCTCAGAACTGTCTGCTTGTATTTGACCCATTTTCTACTTTTCAGGTGTGAGAATGATAGCCTTCCCAGCATCAAATGGGTTCTTGGGCTTGCCAAAGCTGCAGTTTTGAGACATGGTGTCCGTGGCCTTGTGATTGATCCATACAATGAACTTGACCATCAGCGAAATAAGGGCATGTGAGAATCTTGTGTTAAAATCTGATATTATTCATTTTTTTTGTGCAACATTTCAACAACATGAATCTACCTCCTTTTAGTTTGCTTAATGAATTTAGATTTACAGGAGAGGTTATCTGATTAGGGTAGGTAGAGAAAGCTAAATTAATCTGCTACTTCTCGAACTTTCTATAGAGTATAGCACCAAATCTGATGGGTTTCGGAACTTGCAAACATAATCACTACAATCAGCTGCTGATGGGTGGCATGCCTTCTTTGAATTAGGATGTCTCTTAGTCTCTTTATATGTTAAATGAAACAAATATGGGCTCTAGTGATATGTGTGATTGTACTTTGAATCAACAATACTACCCCAATGTGTTAAGGGTCTCCAACCTAAGGTGAGGTAAGGGTGGTCGGACTTGGTTGAGCAAAAATATACGGTATGGTTTATAATACGAAGGCAATACGATATATTGTTTAAATTATACGAATTTTCGTTTATATGATCCGAATTTTCAAATATATGATACGAATGTTTTAAATCTTGTCATTTCCGTATTGGCAAATTTTGAAACTGAGTATACGGTATGTGGTACGGTTTTTGAAAGAAAGAGAACAAAAATCTTACAGTTCGGGGACGTTTGGTTCGAGAAAGGGTAAGGGAATGTAATTAGGGGAAAGCGATAGAAGGGGCAAGGGAAGGAATGCCTTTTGATTTGGCAAGTTGTTATGGTACGAACAAAAAAAAGAATGACAATTGTTAACATCCCAGTAACCATTGCTCACAACCATCACAACCACCACCCACAACCATCACAATCACCTCCGGCGGCTCCCTTGTCTTGTAGCCGACAGTCCGACACCGTCATCTCCACGGCTGCCCCAATTTTGTTGAATCCCAAATCACACCACCAAACCGCCTGCCCCACCCTTAAAACCCCCTCCCTCATCCTCAATAACATAAGATCTGATGTTTATTGAAGTGGAGAGGGTTTTTTTTAAGCTATGTTAAACCGACGTGGCAGAGAAGTGTCTGGGCATGGAACGTATCAGAGTGTCTGACAAGGAATTTGAAAATTTGGCAATATAGGAACCCGGTCAAATAAGTGTTTGACCAAATTTCTAGACACGGATACGACATGTCTCATAAATTTGTAAGAAGTTTTCAATTTGTTTCTTCCAAATTTGAACCATATAAATTATTGTGATCTCTTTCTATGTGTTATTATAAGAAATGGAAACTTCCTCAGGTTAAAGTAAAGAAGAAAATTAAAAGGGAGTCTAATAATTAAATGCTAGTTGTTAGAAAGATTAGAATTCGCTGTTGGGCTATTATTAGTATATATTTTCCTTGAAACCAAATTAGGTGACTTTAGTGAAGGGTCGGTGTTGAAATTGGTGTATCGGAGGCATAAAACATGTCATGTGTCGTGTTGACACAAAACGTGGGGCGGACACGGATACTCCGATTAAGCGAAGTGTCGGAGTAACATATGTTTTAAGGAGTTGCAAAATAAACCGTATATCTGAAAACTGTATATACTGTATCAAAGGTGTGTACCAATTTTTATGAATTTTAAAATCTTATAGATGATACGGTTTTACAAGCCGTATCGCATACTTAGTTTTGCTCAGTCCTAGTTGGACTTACACAATCTTACCTCTACGTTTGATCACATGAAAATTATTTCCAAATGACCATAATGATAATAGCATTGAGAAATGCATCATCGTGCTGCTGCTGCTGCTCCAAATTTTAGTGTTCTTCCCATTTCATTAAAATACTACTCACATATAATGGAAAAATGGGAAGAACACTATAATTCGGAGGGAGTACTATTCTTGTATGCTCCAAAGGAAATGGAGAAATCCTGATCTCAACTTGTATCTAAGTATTTAAAGTATAGGTAGGTTATGGACTATGATATTGTACTGTTTTAAACCTCTCTAACCCTTTATAATTTAGTTTAAGAAATCTAAATATTTTCTTATTTTGTATATTTTGTTTTGACGACCTGTCTTTTTAATGAGATATGAGGTATCCTCATTGGACTAAGTCCCTGTGTATAAAAAGTAGTCATGACGAGTTGGACTCTTGGAATCGCATGTATCTGACTCTCGTACATGAGCCCGAGTAACTGGGGGGTTATATCGTGTTTGGAAATAATAGTTTTTTATGGTAACATATCTAACAGGACAGAGACTGAATATGTAAGTCAAATGCTCACGATGGTCAAGCGATTTGCTCAACATTACTCTTGCCATGTTTGGTTTGTAGCTCATCCAAAACAGGTGAGTAAAGAGAAATCACTTTCGAACTTATCTATACGACTATCTTCTGATTTCTTTGTGATTTACAGCTGCAGAATTGGGGTGGAACTGCTCCCAATCTTTATGACATCAGTGGAAGTGCACACTTTATTAACAAATGTGACAACGGGATTGTGGTTCACCGTAATAGGGATCCTGAGGCTGGTCCAATTGATAGAGTTCAGGCAATGACTTCTGCCTGCGTTCCCCGTCTTTTCTGTGACCAATATTCTTCCAACACTTTACTCACTGTTCTTTCTTCCTGCAGATATGTGTAAAGAAGGTACGGAATAAGGTTGCTGGCACAATTGGCGAGGCTTTCTTGACCTATAACAGGTACAACATCTACTGTATACTGTATACATCTCATTTATATTCTCCTCTTTGGATTTTGATGATCAACTTTCACCATTAATCCTCACTCAAAGAACGATCAAAGTTGCTTTTTAAAGCCAAATGGAGTAAGTTAAATAGGGTGGAGACAGGGCTACTTCTAGTCTTATCCCTTTTGTGCACAGTGATTGTGACCCTGAGAAACAAATTATCAGATGAAGATCGGTTATAGTATCAGAGGCCTTGCCTCGTTGATTTGGCAGTCTGTTGATACAATATTACAGTTCTCGTTGCAAATTATTTTCTGATGGTAACTTTGTACATCTGATCTCTGGCCCATACCTCCCTATGGAGCCGAACCTTTGAGACATTGAATAATTTCGTTGTTGTTAGTGTTGGAGGATGCTTGGTAGTTCCCTGATTTGCACACATATTAAGTATCTTAAACTGACAATGCAGGATAACCGGTGAGTTTGTGGACCTGAGAAGCTAATTTCAGCAATGTCGGTCCCTAGGAATTGCTATGGCTATGACTGGAGTGTGTTAATGAGTTGAGATTAACAAATTTTGTTGGTATAATCAGTATTATTAGATGTGTCCATAGTGTATGTGAACTTGCATTTGCTTAACCGATGTAATCATAGAACAGTGAAAGACGAATGTAACCTTAACACATTGAATTGTACATTCACTTCTTGTTGGACAAAAGTATTCCCTCGATGATTACTGTGCAATAAAACATTTTTATGCTCTTTCTTTACTATCCTTGTAAATTCTCATGGTAAAGGTGAAATACTTTGTCCGTCCTGGTCATTTGTTACTTATTCCATTTTCAGGTATCTTATTCATTTGTTTATCTTTCTATTTTAGTAATGGTTTTAACGGGTAATTTGGTCCCTTTCTCTCAATCCTTAGTTTTTGTGTTAAAACTAAAGGTAACCAAAAGACTGCGATGGAGAAAGTAGCAAGTTACGATATCTAGTCTTGTACTCCCTACTTTTCAATGATTTCATTCACCTTAAAAGTGGCGCATTATTTAAGAATAAAAATAAAATAAACAAATTCGAGAGAGGCATAGTAAGTGTGCCATTTAAATGTTAGAGAAGTGTGATATCCGGAAAAATAAGTAGAAGAAATTAAAGAAATTTCCTTGAAAAAGAAATGGAAAATGTACGCGGAGCTCTTTAGTTTTGATATTTTTGCCAAAATACCCGATTTTTTGTTTTGGAAAACTTTAAGAGGTCATAACTCATGTTTACGAGCTCAGAATGTAACGATTTTTGTTTTTAATTTGATCATCGTTCCGAGAACTACGATTTGAAAAAAAATTGTCGCATTTAGAAATTGTGGCCAAGAGATATGGTCACACAAAGTTTGTTCGGACAAAAAAACTTTGATATACAAACTCCTAGCCACGGGATACAAAAACGACAATTTTTTTTCAAGTCGTAATTCTCGGAAAGATGATCAGTTTGAAAAAAAAAAATCGTCATTTTCTGAACTAGAAGACAAGAATTATGACTTCTTAATGTTTTTCGGAAAAAAAATTAGGTAATTCACCGGCGTGCATTTTTTGAAAAAGAAATGTGAAAGCAATCAATGAAAATGAGTTAACTGTACATGATCACGTGATGTGCGCCCTAATGTTCGAACTGATTTTTCTGTGAGCTTATTGTATAAACTAATTTTCTCTAACCTTCTGGTATTGGTTTTCCTAGTGCACAATCTCCCTCCTTGTAGTATGACTTTCGTACTTTCCATTGTTTGGATATCAAAATGAGGGTGTAATACGAAAATTAAGAACTTTCGTGGTCGCGGAAGCAAGAATGAAAACAAACGTGAACTAGGAGATGAACGCTTGCCTTAATAAGTAATAACAACACTAGGGTAGTTTTTATGTGATTTTTATTGTAAAAGAACCCAGGTAATAAGGGTAATACTAATAACAAAAGGTTTTTCTAAATGGTGAACCACACTAGCCTCTCCGACTCAAGTCATTAACGTTCAGGGTCCCTTTGGAGTGAGAAGCTCCAAAGGGCGACCGAAGCGCAAGACGGACTCCCAACCGTCTTACGTCTTCTCAACAACCAAGTATCATAATCAATATGCTCCACCAACCTCCTCCAACAATATCACAATCCAAATCATAATTATGAACAAACAATACTCTTTTCCAATCAAAACAAGTCATAATATGATACCACATTCAATTCAACATCAACTTACCCCTTTGTGCCAATGTCCCATTTACATGTTATAATGCATTTTACCCCATGATATAAACTTAACCAATTAATGACGTCTAACCTCAGATCTGAAACTCAACATTAAGCATCTTCAAGCCAAGGTTACAGCTAGTGAAGCTAGAACCTCTGAATTGAATAAAGTCAAGCTTCTTGAGACAAAGGCTGCAGCTAGAGAAGTTGTGATCTTAGATCAAGAGAAAGAAATTGATTCAATGAAACAGCAATTAAAAGAATCTGAGAGAATACTATCTAATGTTGAGAAATCACATCTTGATACAGTACAAAGCCTTGAAAAGAAGAATCAAGATCTTCATGACAATTATAAAGACAATAGCTCCCATGTTGTCATAGAAGACCATTCTGAATGCAATAAAGAGATTCAATCTCTACAAGACTTACTTCTACATGCTAGAAAAG
>JAYMSF010000445.1:0-15964 GCA_036897335.1 Silene vulgaris | reverse complement strand
TGTAAATTCAAACTGGCGCATTGCGACAAACCAATATTAAATGAAATTTAATACTTTATTTTATTTCTTAGTATATGGAGTAATTAAATTGGCACATGGGCATGCCACATCTGGGTAGATTTAATACAATCAGTTGGATCGGGTTTAGGTTGGTCAATGTAAAATTTTAGGCCAAGTATTTTCGCGTTTATAAGAATATAGGTTGTGAGCTGTAATATTCATTTCTGATCGTTATTATCAAGGTTTTTATGGTGTACAAATAAATACTTGGGTTGGATCAATCTACATGTAGTTAGAGTTGTGCGCTGAGCCGGGCCAGGCTAAGTGCTATCAGCCCAGGCACAGCGGCAATTAATGAGGATCGAGCCAATGTTGGGCAGGCCGCGGGATGTGCCTTTATATTTTTTTTACTAGTGATTTGGACCGGGTAGGGTTCAGGAAGTTGCAGCAGTAGCCTGGCCCGAGGACGACACCGAGTTGGGTCGGGCTGACACTAGTGCTGGTCGGGTTGCTAGAAATCGGCCTACGAAATCGGGTTGGGCATGTGCACACCTTTGCGTGTAGCAACACCTAATAAGAATAAGTAGCTCACTAGCCTTATAAAGTGATCAATTTTATTCTCCTATTCGATGTGAGACACTCATACATGAGAAAATAGTTGTTTAACGTGTGATCCAGATTGGCCTAGCCCTGTCATAAGTTTTTTGTGGCCTAACCAGCCCGGTGTCATGGCCGGACCGGGCCTGTCAACGGCCAGTGCAGTCCTAATACTTAAAAAAAAAACGCAAGGGATACCCAGCCTTAGCTCTGTTCAATCACAACTTCGAGATACTCAGTGCATGGGATCGAGCAAGACAAAACTAGCCCAGCCCTGTCCAATCGCGACTTCGGGTCGTGCCTGGGCTGCAGGCCTGCAGCCCTCTAGCCCAACATGACTCAACTAGGCCATCGGTCGGTCCATGAACAGCCTACGTAGAAAATATATGGGTTTGTCACAGTATGTGACTTGTAAATTGTAATATACTCTCAGAATAAAGTATTTAGACTAGAGTATTTGGTTTTAATAAAAAAAAAAACTAAAGGTATGATGAAAAACAAAACCCCCGAATATGACCCGGACTCAGAAATAACCCGACCTGCTTAACCCAAAACTGACCCGACCAACAGACCCAAAAACACCCGAATCATGGAATAACACGACCCGATCCGAGCTAACCCGATAATATGGCAGACCCAAATTGGCTCAACCGATCCGGCATGATTGATCCGTTTGCCAGGCCTAATAAATCACGGGTTCGAACTCCGTACTTGGGCGAACTCCCCCCACTTGGGCGGCTTGGGCCTCATTTGATTAAAGAAAGGTCTCACGCAGCTTTTGTGTAGCTGTGTTGCCCCTTGTACTCTGTTGCCTCTTCCCCTTTTCTCTTCTTCTAACTTTCATTAATTTTTATTAACTTTTATTACTCCGAATTATAATTTAATCTATACTATTCTAAGGAGACTCTACAATTGTTCATCCATATCTCATCAAAAGTCAGGTACTTTATTTTTATCCTCTTATTTTTAATTTAAATTAATTTTATGCTAGTAAAGTTTGCAACTTTTTGCTTTTAATTTGATGTTATTGTGTTAATCATCATTATTTTCATAATTATTTAGTCAATTATCCTTAAAGTTTGCATCTTTTGTCATATAAACATGTTTATGACAGTTGTTTATACAATTTATGATTCTGTGCAGCTGCCCTAACTCACTGTAATTCAGTCAGCAATGAAAATGTATGTTGCTTACCACCTTTGACAGTTGTTTCAGGTTTCGGGTTTTGGGTTTTGGGTTTTGGGTTTGTGTAGTTTTATTAAAGGGTGATGTACTGTTGTGTTATACTCCGTCCGTTCCATTCATTTGTTTACCTTTTTATTTTTGGTGAGGGTATTTTAATCAGAGTTAACCGATTGATTGGGACGGAGGGAGTATTTCTTTTAGTTGCTTATTCGCGAGCAATGGTTTAATCAAGTTAGAGTGGTATGCAGCCTGAAGAAAAATGCTGGTCCTCTTACGAATTTTGAAGTGTATGATTTTCTGCAAAAGAAAGGGGCTACATTGGATCCGGCTCAACGGCTCATGACTAAGTTACGACCATCTGAGCTTACGGTTGTTCTTTTAACCCAATTGTTTGTTTTCGCGATTGAACTTGTTAAACTGGTTTTTGTGTGGATTTCTTTACTGGACTCGGTTGTGATGGGGTTGTGTTACTTTTTTCGTTGGTTTTAGGTATTTGATTACTTAGCTCAGACACCTGCCACTACCCAAACTAGAGAGAGTATTACTGAGTTTACGGAGAAAGTTAAAGAGTTCAATTTAGCGAAAGCTGAGGTGGTTAACATCATTAACATCAGGCCTACTGATCCTGTTGAAGCTGCTCCTGTAAGTACTTAGTATCGTTCTTCTTCTTTTTTTAATGCGTGGTGTATGCTTTTTGAATGTTATAAATCGATTACGTTCTGCATTTGATCCTGTTGAAGCTGATGAGAGTAGCAATGGCCTCTAAGCACAAATTCTCATTTGTGATGGACAAAATCCGTCACAAGCTTGTGACATGAGACAAAGGGACAAGTGGGAGGGGCAAGTGGGATAGGAATGTGAAAGTCACAAATTTGTGACCGTCACAAGCAAGATGGACTGGCCTCTAAGAATGTAGTTTGATTTATTTTTCTGGTTTTCGAACCTGGATATTGATGTTTGGTTTTTGGGGTTGTTTTTCGACTTAATAAAGGTTTTCATTTGCTACCGACACTCAGTGGACTTCATCTGTCAGTTTTACGGCACATGCTTGCAATTTCACTGTAGCAGACTTAGTTTGGCTCCCCTTGGATAGAGTTATTAGTCTAGATGTTAGGCAAAGCGATATTCACGTGTCTATTTCGATGAAGTTGTTTTTACTGCATCGTAGTTGTATGTCTTAATACCTTCTGAGCAGTTTCTTCAGATAACTAGCTGCTCCTAATAGGTGCCTACCTTTATTGCGTGTTCAAAGAAACGCCCAGTCCAAGCTTAAACGGTGGTATTACTGGTATTTGGTTCTGAATTTGGCGGTATTTAATCAGTCCTGAGATTTTGATTTTCTCTTTATCATTAATAAGTCTCATTATTTGGAGCTATAATTCAATTAAGGTGAAAACGATACATTCCGCTAGACCTGTCAAATGGGTCATGCATGTCGTGTCAAAATATGGCTCAAAAATAAGTTGGAGGTATTTAAAAGTTGAGACAGAACATGAACTTCGGAGATTTCCATTTTCTCTTCATCATTAATTAATCAGTCTCATTATTTCGAGCTATAATTCAGTTCAGGTGAAAAAAATACACTCGGCAAGACCTGTCATATAGGTCGTGCATGCCGTGTCCAAATATGGTTCAACAATAATTTATTATTACACTTCTTTATTTGCCTTTTTGAATAAAAAAACGTTTGTGGGTCAGGACGTCAGGTTGGGTTTGTGGGTTAGTTTTAATAGGTCTGCACTCGGCCTATAGCTCATATAGACTTTCTCGTGTTGCTCTTGGATTCGAAGGTATTTGTAGAAGTTCAGAAAGAGTGAATTAAGCCGGTTCTGATGTTGAATATTGTGGAAGCATTGATACCAATTTACATGCTAGGGACTAAAATTTGTGCGCTCTCTAACCAAATTCTTAGTAGTAATATTATGTGAATTACTCCATAACCATAAAGCTTGCCTTGGTTAGCCTTGGTGATAACATTGTTCATGTCGTTCTTGAAAGACTGGGCGCTGATGTAGCATTTAGGCATACTACTCTTTAAAAGAATAACTTAAGGACGTCGAAATGCTATCTGTGTCTGGAAAACAATGTAATTTCTCAAATCAAAGGGAAGGAGTGGGCCTTCAAGTTCGCTTTTCTTTCTGGGTATCAGATTATCTGAATTCCCTATTGTGTCTCTAGTTTCAATAATCCTGTCATGATTCCCCTTTCGATCATTATTTACTCTATACAGAATTGATCAAATTAGAATTTAAGTCGATTTTAAATATCTAAGTTTCGTTTTATTATTGTCTCACAGATTATAGAGGAATTTGTAGAACGTATGGGTGAAGAGCGCTTGGGAGAGTTGCAGACGATGATAGATGCAGTGTTGCCACCACGAGCCGAGCCTCAAGTGCCTGAACAAGATTCTAATATGGATGCAAGCTAAGTTTACGTTAATACTCGGGAGTTCTTTCAAAACATGTTTTGGTCATCTAAAATTGAACTCATGTGTAGCTTATAAATTTTTCTCACCAGCGTTCAGAAAGCTTGTGCCCGTAACTATGTTTATTAAGATAACAATTACGTCTTATTAGTTTATAAAGCGTACCATTTATCAAGTAACGTTTTACTCCATGTAAATGTAACACCCTCAGTATTCCAAAATCGGAAATTGGTTGTGGATACAAAGGAGTACCTAATACTCCGTACTGTTTCTACAGGCACCGGTTGATGAATAGATTGTGCCAATAATTGTGTTCGGTAATCATAATGACGGGGTCGTTAAAAAAGCGAGATTAATTATGTTGGATTTCTATATATGTACGACTGGCTGATATGTGAACCGGCTGTCATGTTTATTCAGGGTTACACCTCCCATAATTCTGACCGTCTAAAAGGTAAATTACAATACTGAACTAGCATAAAACCCTGTAATTTTAACGACGAGCGACATCGTCGTGATGTTGCGCTCTCACTTTGCCACGTATTTGGCATGTTTGGGGTGCTCGACCTTACTACCGGTGGTGAACCACCTCCATATCGGTTCCCAACATCCGGCTTCCTAACTTTGTTGGCTTTTTGGTGGGGCTTGGATATCTCTATAGCATCCATTACCTTCCTTCTAGGACCTTGAGGTAGCGGTTGTTGATGGCTCTTCCTTACTGTTGAAGCATCTGAGCTACGACGATTTGTCCTCTCTTTGGCGGATGTCCTGCTGCCTTGCTATGTTTGTAGTTTGTACCCTTTTACATACACTCGCTTGCTTACATCCCTATTAAATGGTACGTGAAACCTGATTCAATCCGAACAGAATCGAAACAAAATCGAATTCAATAATAACTGAATGATACCCCAACCAAAATGAACCGATAAGATTCGAATCGATTGACCTGAATCTAAAAGTATTTATTTTCTCATAAAAGACAAATATTTTAGGTGTTTCAAGTCAGTCTCAATCAGTCTCTTTTATTCGGTTATCGTGTAAATTACTCTGTACTGGATAATTCTAGTGAAAAAAGTCAGGAAAAGTCTATGATATGTGAAAATATCTGATGTCTTCAATTGCTTGTGTGACAGATGTGTCGACTGATGGAAAGTGGTGTTACATAGTGCTCTGGGTGGTTCCTCATTCCAGTACTCGCACAGTTTTATGGGTGAATCTTAAAGAAAGACTTCTTTTGTTTTGTCCGTCATGTTCATTGTCATATTACTATGCTCCACCAGCACCCCGCAAGACCTCTCCTCTCTATTTGTTGAGGTTTTGTTGCCTTGATAGACGCGGATTATTGCATGGTAATTATCAACAGCACTTTCATTGTTTTGTTCTATGATTGCATAAGTTGTGATAATAATGTAGCTATTCTCTATTTCTTTAGATGTTACCCAGGTATTCTCTGAGCTTGAGCTTACGATTGAGAGAGTAAAAGTGACGACAACTCCAGATGGCAGGGTCATGGATCTTTTCTTCATTACTGACAACCTGTGAGTATTTTTCCCTTTATATTTAAGCTCAAATGATTTTTTATGACTCATAACAAGTTCCATGAAACATTGTTTGAGTTTATGTGTTCTTGCCGCTGGGATTTTCTCTCCTGTCGACTGTTTTCAGAAAATTTGTGCACAACTTTGATGTCATTTAGTGCAGGGACATGTTCGAACTATGATATGTTTTTGTTGTGAAAATGGCTTGCTGGCTTATTCTGACTTCACTTACAATAGAAAGGTTTTGAAGTTCTAGAAATGTTGTTTCTCTCGAATGCCAAGAGGAAAGAACATTGTCATTCATTAATGAAAGGATTTATCTTTCTACCCTTTTTATATGAGCAATATTTGTACACAATAATGGAAAGTAGCGTAAAAATTCCTTTGTATCTGAAATAAATGTTCTTGCATTTAACCCTGTCATATTGCTTTATAAAGTAAAGTAAGTAATGGATTTTTTTATAACCAACTAAAATGAATATTTACTCTTCTTTTTGAGAGGGACTGTAATGCAACAGATTTTGATGTTAAGATTTCAGATTTCATAATTTGACTTATTTTCCTTTCTCTTCCCTGTCTTGTAGAGACAATTAGTTTGTACTTTTCTATCTGCTTTAGTTCAAAATTGACTTTCTTAGCACAAGATATGGATAATATATGAAGCTCATGCAATTTAGGAGCCTCGTGATCGTTGTTCCTCTTTGAGGGATAGCTCTTAATAATTTTTCCATGACATGTCAGGGTTCTTCTTCACACCAAGCAAAGACAAGAAGAAACATCTGAACAACTGCGTAGTGTTTTAGGCGAATCTTGTATTAGCTGTGAACTTCAATTGGCAGATTCAAATTATGAAACTCGTCAGGGAACCTCACATATATCTCCAGCTGTCGCTGAAGAATTGTTTGCATCTGAATATTCAAAGGATGTGTGTCATATGCAAAAGCTGAGCCCAGAGTTAACAAAACTGAAGAAGGCTGTTGTCAATGTAGATAACTCTATGAGTCCAAGTCACACCCTGCTTCAGATTCATGGCCTCGATCACAAAGGTCTTTTTTACGATATCATGAGAACCGTGAATGATCAAGATGTTAAGGTATTTACATATATTCTTTGCTCGTGTGATTTTTACTGTTCTGTGCTTGTGTGATTTGTGCTGATTCTTTAAGCATGCCATAGTGTTTATTGGATTAATTTCAGTACATTGCTAGTAAATACAAAGTCGATTCTCAGCTGAGATGTTTGAAAGTTGAAAGCGATCAAGGGTCAAGTATTACTGAATTTAATGTCCCCTTTTGTATTACTGAATTTAATGTCCCCCTTTGTTGAACCTTGAACCTCTAGAAGGATCAAGTGTATTTTGCATCGTCAATCAGTATAATCACACTTATTCTAGCGAGTCATAACCAAATAAGATATAGCTATTCTTAAAAAAAAAAAGAAAAAAAGACCTAGCTATGTGTATCAATTCCTCGACTTGTCATAAGCTTATTAAGAGTATTTTGCATGAGCTTTTTGCCAAGCCTTTTTTTGATTGCCGAGAGTGTGGAGTAGTGCTGTATTGGTAGCTGGACAGTATGACACACCTTCTACTCAAACTCGAAGTAGTTTTGCTTTTTAGATTAATGCTATACTTCTCTCATATTAAGATCTTCTGTCAGTCTTTGACTAACTAACGAGCTGTGTGTTGTCTGAGGCTCTGAGCCTTAAGCTAAATCACTAACACCAGCACCAACGTTAGATAGTCATTTACGCTTAGATTTCTCTAACTAAAAGCTGTGTGTTCTGTTTAAGGCTCAATTTGTTAAAACACCAACACTACTTCAGCTAGTCATCCAACCTATCTAATCATTGTTTGTCAACCTAGTTTGGGATGTGGATCACATAATATGAGCTCACATATATGGTTTATAATCGGGTGTGAGTTATACCCTTCAAATTCCACATTTTGTGGTTTCCTGGGCTACAGTGTAAGAATGAGTTGTTTTACCAACTGATATGAAGCTTAGAATTACTAATTTCCTCATAGATCTCCAGTTGCTATCTATCGATGTTTAATAACTTTAATTCACAGTACCCTTGTCACATGCTATGTTCAAAATGACTTCAGGCACAACTTTATCATTTCATATTAGGGCAATTATTATCTTTACAACCAGGGCAATTTTTTCACAGTTTTTAGCGAATTCTATATCTTTTGTCCCTTTAGATGAACCATGGAAAATACACACATTCATGCTTTCCCTTCACCCAAGACACCCATGAGTATAACTTAGAAATTGCAATCATTCAGTCAACATTTATCACATGACTGTTGTGCCACTGGATTTATCACATTTAGTGGTTTTGCGATTCTGTGAAAGCAATAGCCACCATCTAAGGATGCAGTATACTTTTCAATGAGTGTGGTAACTTTTCGCCATTATTCACTTATACATGCGGCAACTTTTGTGCCTTCTCTAACTTCAAATTTCAAAGATCTAGTGTTCTTTATTAAAGGAGCTGTGGCTTATAAACTAGCTGGGTGGCTGAACACTTGCCAGTCAAAGGTTGTAGGCTTGGGCTACAAAGTCTACAATAGATAGAGATGGGGAGACTAAGTTTTTTTCATCTTTATTTTACCCAATAGTCTGTATTATGCTGAATTTTGACGGGCTTCTTGCTCTTTGAGTTTAGGCTTTCTCTAAAAGCAGTATAATGAAATGTGTTTCCACGCGTAGATGATGGTTTCATTTTCAAAAGATTGCTGGTGTTTTCAGGTTTTTTTCAGCTAATGTGATGCTCATAAGAGATGTCTCAAGCATTTTTATGGTTTTGTTTTCCTGTATCCAGATTTTACACGGCCGATTCTCTGTGGTTGCCAAAGGGCATCGTGACATAGACCTATTTATCCAGCAGAAGGATGGAAAAAAGATATTGGACCCTGAGAAAGAATATTTGATGTGTTCATCTCTGAAAACGGAGATGCTTCATCCATTGCGTGTGCTCATTGCAAATCGTGGACCAGATACCGAACTATTGGTGGCTAATCCAGTTGAGCTATCTGGACGAGGAAGACCTCGAGTATTCTATGATTGCACAGTTGCACTGAAAAAGCTCGGCATCTGCGTTTTCTCGGTAATTATCTAGCATTATTTGATTTCAAAAAAAACCTTCTATGACTGAACTTGTGGTATTTGGTTTAAGACATTTAGTTATATTATATGATAATAATTGTATATAACTGTCAATACTAAACAGAAAATTCTATCGTCGCAGGCTGAAATAGGGCGGTTCTCAGCATCAGACCGTGAATGGGAAGTTTACCGGTTCCTTTTGGACGAAAATTGCGAGTATCAATTGCTGAAACCTGAAGCTAGAAATCAGATTGTGGATAGAGTAAGAAGAGTTTTGATGGGTTGGTAATCGACCCATTTCAAGCTTCGGATATGATCTGGCATTATGGCAGCATACTAGGTTGATTATGCACAGTAAGTTGTACTCGTAGTTGTTTCGGCAACATCGTTTTGCGTTTAGGGTAGAATCCATCTCCATATACATCTTCAGTCACAACTAAGGTGTATAGCAATGGCGAATGCGAGTGTAATATATTCGATTCTCAATGCAGCACTCTTTCCCAGATACGGCGTACTCTTTATTGCTTGCTTCATTTTCCGTGTTGTGATTAAAGCTAATTATTAGTTTCGGAGTACGGTGGGTTTAGTCACTCGTTCAAACGTATTAACTCACTGGTTTTCTCAAGGGCTCAGTCTGTCAGTCAGTCATCGGAGTAATTCAGGGAATAGTCAAGGTTCGAAAATAATCCTACATTGTCATTATACTGCACACGTTGGCCTTTTGCTACGCGTCATAAATGAGAATTTGTGATTTATTTAACCGGGAAACCAAGAGTAGATTCGTTTATAGTAAATCAGCTGATCTACCATCAGAGGTGGATTCAGTGGCTTGCACGAGTCGTTTTGTTGTGAAGATGGGTGTTTGGGTTCACTTACGGATACTAGATAGGCTCCTGAAAGTTTTTACCATGGATTCATTTAATAAAGGCGAAAATGGTTTGGTTATACGGTTCAGTAGGGCTAATTGGCCTATAAAAGCATGTATTTGTAATGAATACACAGCTTTGTAATCTCAATCAAATGCAATACAATGGTTTAGCTGTCACACCATGGTCAGTTGTGAAGTTCTTTACATTGATCCACACCCGTCCGCAGTGTCTAGTGAATAGTGATTGCTGCCTATTAGGTCTGTTTAGATTAAGTATATGCAAAACACCCATAGCAAAGAATAATGATGTAACTCTCATAACCAATCTCATATTCTCATGAACCTAACATGAAGTACTGAACGAAAACGTTCCATTTCAGACCGTCTGATGTGTGCTTAACATGCAAAATGCCCAAAGCTCAGCTCTTTAGGCTTGTTATTCAACAATTGAAAATCCAAAGGACTTGTTCATTTCCTGCTAGTCGTCATTCAAAATGCGAAAAATTTCACGCCTAGAAAACTCGAAACCTCAGGAATAAAGTACAGTAGGCTTTCCGTCATTTCTGAACTTTTAAAAAAAAAACCTTGGCATTCTAAATTCTATTATAGTCGTATGACATTTGTTACTATAACCCTCATGGATCGTGATGGATTACACGGATGGCTTTGAGGACAAGGGGAGCCATCTCACAGGGGCCATGGTCCATACCATGGATCAACCATCAACGAGCAAGATGCTTCATCTGAAGTCCGTCATAAAGACAACGTAAACTTCGACATTCCCAACAAAGCACAATGACCACTTGTAAGAATCAATTGATGACTGTCAAAGTGTCAAGCTAGGTCAAATAAACATTGCAACACTTCCCACAATCCCACTAGAGAATATATACTCCAAATGGTAAAATGAAACTAAGACAGATCACTTATTATTGTACTTTTGAGTAATACATGAGTTAAAAGGAATAAGTCAACCATAACTCCGCGACTATACAGGCAAGTGAGGCAATTCAGACACTCTACATATTGGCGTCACAAAACGAAGGCTACGCCACATTCCAGCAAAACATCTACCCAATTTAGCACTACACCGGCATATTTCACCAAATTCAGAAACTCCTACATTCTACAGTCTACACTCTATCTGCTCTTAACTTGACAGATGATCAATACCAGTATGAAAGCAAAATACTGGATTACTGGTAACCAAAGCTTCCCAAACACAATCACGAAGTACTTTCACCAGTTTTCAAGGGGCAAGAAGTGTTTTTGGCGATAGCAAAAAAAAAGCTATTAGCATCGGCGCTAGTTTTTCAAGATCAAATGATCACCACAACAGATAAGAGAGTAAAAAAGACCTACCTCACAATTAAGGTCTTGAAAATTCAACATAAAACCCAGAGCTTGAATAAATGAATGTGTGTACTGCCTCTCAACATCCGAAGGTTTCAAACCTCCATCTTGAAGGTGCCGTAGTACACATCCAGATAGCCAACAGATCCCACTTTGTGAAACATATCAAACAAGAGAAGTAGATAAGCATTAAGGAATCTACAGCTGAAAAGAAGATACCTGTTTCACTATCTGATAATATACCCCTAATCGCAAGATAAATCAGGTACAACACCCACACTTTCATAACCAAGATCCAAATCGAACATCACCATCTATCTTCCTTTGCCTAAGAGATGATTTAGATAGAAATTAACAAAACATTCTAAGCCATCATCAAACAACATTTGCGAGAGTAAATGATAAAGACTAGGAGCAGTTCCGGTCTTCCGGATACTATAATCTTGTTTTTTTCACTCGTCCGTTTTCATTGCTTCCTCTGTTTTAGTTGCTGCTGAGTGGTATTTTTCTAACTCAGCATCCAAGTCCTCAGCAGATATCTTTTCATCGCGTCCTCTTCCCCTACCACGGCCTCTGTTAGAACCACGGCCACCACGTGGCCGCCCCATTGGGCCTCCTCTTCCTTGTCCTCTGCGAAGTTGTAAATTCATATTAGTTTAAACAGCAGAGTAAATGAATACTACAGCTCTACAAGCAGTAAATAAAATGAAATGGAGTATATTGCCGATATTGAATTTTTTTTTCTGCAAACTAAGATATATTACCAAATTTGACTCGGTGAACTAATAGTAAGAAAACCATCCAAAAGAAATATAGAAAAATTGACATCATCATCGTCATCATTATCAGCAGCTCCTAGTCCTATTATTTGATGTTTTTTTGGTGAAATTTAAGATATATATTTCAACCCAACTCCACAAAATACATCAAAAATGTCAATTGTAAACAAGCTATAAAATAACACAGACACACTACATTATATTACAAGATATCAACCCATATTCTATATTTTGCTAGAACAAAGGGCTTGCTACTTCTCTACTACCCGTTTCAGTATTAAGGAATCTACATTTTATTACAAGCTACGAATCCATACTCTATATTTTGCTAGAACAAAGGGCTCACTACTTCTCTATCACCAGATCCCAATAATAGCACAAAAGCAGTGTCTTCAACTCATTGTCAACGATAATTTAAGATAGCAACACTGGTTACATAACTAGCACAGTTAAGTGAACTCTTTACAGTAGGATAACATCAAATACCCCAGCTAACAAACACTATAACTTTTGGTTGGTCCGCAGTCAGCATGAAATACGCCATGGTTTATGGACATTAATCAAGTTTAAAAATCAACACTGCTATCCGAGTTCAGGACCGACTGAAATGAGACAGCAGCAGGCTAACAAAAGACAGAAATCAACCTTTATCAATTCAACAGCACTAATGCTACCCTTACTCAGTTACTCCCAAAAGAGAATGAGAGAGCTATGCAACAAAACCAAGTCGTTCAGAATCTTAGGGAATAACAAACGCTCACTAGAGGTGCTTTGTTGATTATTCACACATATAGGCAAAACAGATAATGAACCTTTACCAATTCACTCGGGAAAACTTTACTGCTATGACTAAGGTAAATGTATGGCTTGATAGTTGAAACAAAACACATCTTAAATGAATGATCAGATAAGTATGTTTATAGGTAGTAAAAGACAATAAACAAACAAAGTTAGGATATGAAGGGCAACATACGTACCCTCTATCAAATCCAACAGGATTTCTAGGAAAGCCATTAAATACTGGCGGAAGTACTCCTGCATTCCCAACATTGGTGCCAACAATCTCAATTTTCATAGGCTTCCCATCAAGTTCCACATTGTTATACCTCTTGACAGCAGCCAGAGCATCATTCTTCCTCGAGAAAACAATTTCAGCAGTTCCCTGGTACAAGAGCCCAATCTGAATATCAACCAGAGTGCACAGGTAGATTGAAAATTTGAATGACGGAATGAACCTACTATGATACCTTTGATCTCCCACTCCTATCGTAATGGACAGAAAAACGCTTCAAGTCACCAACCTCTGAAAAAAGCTCCTGAAAATAGATAAAATTTACCCCCACAAAATGTTAGATACAATTTTATCAACCTTTCTGAGATTAATGAGTTGATATGCAAATAATGAGGCATACAAACAAATAGTTTTCAACGAAAGAGATGTTACCGATTGACATGTCTAACGACGACACCTAAATAGCTAAATCAATTTTACATCTGATGCAAAACAAGTTGATCATAAATGTGAAAATATCACTGTCGAAACCTTACAACATGACTCCAAATAAACCTCAAATGGTTTATATCTGACAATGCAAAGCAACAAACTAAAATCCTAAACACATTCTGGATATGATATGCCATAAATGACTAAGAAATCACAGAAGCATGACGCACTTGACTAGTGCTCTCCTCACGTCTTTAGAACCAATGAACAAGACCAAAGAAAAGCTGATGAAATCAAATGGCTTCCAAGAGAACACTAAGTTACCCTTTTCCAACCATCTACCAGCAGATATCTAGCACGGACCAGGTCTGAGAAGGCAATATGTCAATAAATATCCTGCACTCTCATGACCAGTAGTCTAATAATCACCGACCCTCCGAGAATTAGAATTATCAGCCCAACCTCACTCCCAAGACAGTTAAACTAGGTTACCAATCAGCTACAAAGCAAATCTATACATCAGAGGCGATAACTTAAGATTATACATAGGTTATAGGGCTCAAAGTAACACTTCAAAGGTCAATATTCATTTTGAGAGGTATTTTAATCAAAGGTAAAACAAATGAATGGGGCGGAGAGAGTAGTCACTCACTATCAAAGCTGAAATTAGGTTATCAACCAGCTCCAAAAGAAACAAAAATGATAAATCAACATACATTAAACCAAATACAAAACCGTAAAACTGTTACTAATTTACCTTAAGATCATCATTAGAGACGCCGTAATCCAAATTAGAGATATAAAGCTTAGTTCCAGTCTCAATCGAAGATGATCCTCCACCAAAACCTCCTCGATTTCCGAACATATCATGCTGCCATAAATTTACCGGCGCCTACCAAAATTCAATCGTTCAATTACTCCGTTATAGGAAAATGAGATAGCGCTACCAGTTGGTATCGAAACACAAACTTTCAAACAAGAACTAAAATAAAGAAGGAAACCTTAGGCATAGAGTAAGGTGCAGCACGATTGGAGGCGCGGTTAGTAAAACGCCTTGGAGGAGCGCCACCACCAACGCCGCCACTACCGCGGGGTCGGGAGCCGCCGCCGCGAGAGGAGGAAGACGACTTGTTCTTCTTGATGAGATCGTCGAGCGACATATCTAAGCGGCTGTCCATTGTTGTGAAGGTGAGATTTTAGAGGAGAGAAATTGGGGAAGATGACGAAGATCTAGGGTTTTAAAATTTTGAGCTTTTAAGTAAAGGGAGGTGACTTCCGCGAATAATATTATCGCACTTTCGTGCTCTTCTCCCCCCTCAAGATAATAATTTTATTTCCGTAAATATTTTTGTAAGACGGTTTATTATAAAGCGGGTTAATTTATTAATTTCGCTATATAATTGCATTTATATCAGTTGCATCGTTTGAAAGAATTTATAGATAGAAAAAACAACAAAAGATTTATGCATAGTAGTCATACAAAATGAGTTACGCCCTCTGCCCCGGTCAATTGTTGTCATTTGGTTATGACACAAAGATTAAGAAAAGAGGAATGCATCAAATACTAAATTACAAGTGAAACAAATTGAGTGTGAAACTCTGAATGATCAAATTGTTCATTAAGTTCATTTTTAAAATAGAAAGGACAACAATTGATCGAGACACAATAATATGGAAAGAACAACAAATAACCAGGACAGAGGGAGTGAAGTTGTACAAGTTACGAATCAAGTGCATTGACATTTATAAATCGATAATAGTTGATAGGTCGGAATTTTTACGAGTAATAATTACCAAGATGTGTTGTTTATTTAGTTCTAAAATGATTCCGATTTTTTTTTTTTAGAAATTTTGCTCTTGAGCTTAGTATACATTACGTGTTATATTGTGAACCTGTCTCATACAATAACTTGTCACTTTCAATAATTTATCGTGTGACATCGGATGTCCAATCCAAACATAGTTACCATATAGTTTGCCAACTAGGGGATGGCAAACTATTTGGTCTCTTTCCCAACCCTCTTCTTTCCTCTTTAGTCCCTTCCTTCTCTTTAGTCCCTTCCTTCACAACCATTTTTTCATCTTCATGGTTGTCAAGATAGCTATTTTTTCAATTGAAAATTTTCAGTTTCATTCTTGATTTTCTTCTTCTTAAAGATTAGACTTTGATTTACTCTTCATTTTAGCCCAGGAGAGTTTATCATAGTCGTATATCTTAGTTAAAGAAGGATTAAATCAAGAATTTAAGAGATCTAAAAGCAATATTTCAATTGTGAATTTGTGAGGCTACAAATGTGGTTGGAGCTTTTTTATTTTTGGATTTCTTTGAAATCTGAAATTTTTTCTTCTAAATCTGAAGTTTTCTTCAGTTTGGGGTCTTTATTTCCCCTCTAAAATTATATGCACCTATAAATTTGAAGACTACTTTCTTAAGTTTTTATTATACGATTCTTTATGTTTTTGTTGGGGGATGATTTGTAGTGACTTTCTTTGTTGATTGAGAGTTTATCTTGTGTCCTTTTATTATTGTTTCACCTTGTGGTTTGAAAATCCTTGATTTTCTGGCACTTTTCACATCCGAAAGGGTGTTATAGATTGATTTTGATCAATCTAGTTTCCTTACCTTATCAAAAAAAAAAAAAAAAAAAAAAAAAAAAAATGG
>JAYMSF010000444.1:0-15983 GCA_036897335.1 Silene vulgaris | reverse complement strand
TTCTCTTTTCCGTTGGCCTCGCCCACAAACGCAAAAGAGTGGTGGGGTTCACGGGAGCCATAATACGCCTCGCTTCCCATCTAACCCGTCCGAAAACGCAGCGTTTTAGCCGGCGTTTTCACTCGGAAGCGGAATCGAATAATTTCTTTTCGTCCAAGTCATCGACGGTCACGGCCTATCCTCCTCCTCCTCCTCCCGTGTATCCAAAGGCAAAGGCAAAGTCCTTGAAAGCTTCCTCGTTTTTGAAATTCGCCGCCTTTACCGCTTCCGCTGCCATTCTCGGCACCGCTGGATATGCTACTTACGGTATTCTTATAATTAAACCATCTACTTTAACAATTGTTTGTTGAATCTACGCTATCTTTGATCTGACGGTCTGTTATTGGACGAATTATGTGTTTATGCCGAGTTTTTAATGCTTGCTATTTTGTAGTAGCTGCCCTTACGCCATGTTTGATTTAACGGTGTTTGATTGACGGGTTGGATTTGGCAATTTTCTGTGAGAAATTGTGTTTAGAGTAGTTGATTCTTCCAAGCCATTGCATCTGTGCATATGCATTCGTTGGCTTTGTGTTTTGATTTCGTCAGAAGGGAATGCATTTATCATTTATGGTTTGTACTGATCAGGAAACTCGAAAAGAAGAGACATTATTATCTTCCACTTTCTAATTCTAGTATTGTACAGCAATAAAGAAGCAACTTTACATTCCATTGTCATGACTATATTCAGTTGAATATAGAGTCTCGGTCTGTTTCAGTTATGTTCAGGTGCGGATACAGTGACCAAAAAATTATCGAAGATGCTTGACTGCAGTATTTCGACTTTTTCTTGCTATTTGTTCCAGTGTTTCTTTTACATTAAGGAAGGAATCTTCATAATTCCACGGTTGGTATATTTTACTTTGTTTTAGTTTTTTACCTTATTTGAGTTGAGCATTATTTACACTTGTGTAGCATATACTGCTGATGAAGTTGATGAGAAGACAAAGACCTTCCGTTCATCGATCAATCTCCCCTTAGTGGATTCCGCTGTTACTGTTAATGTAAGTAAAAAAATTCTACTTACGTACAAAATCTTTTCTTATTATATTTACTCTCTGGGGATGTTAAACACTTACACAACTACTTCATTTGAGCTGAGATATTACACAACTACTTCAGACAGAGAGAGGCTGGTTTTGATTTAATCCTTAATCCGTTGAATCATTTTGCAACTAGATCGTTTGCTTGATGGGAAAGGACATGTATGTTTTAAACATAGATTATAAAAACTTGATGAATCTCCGCTGTTATACAGCTGTTAGATCTGGAATGCAGAAGTTCATTCCCTATTAAAGCTAATGCTTTGAGGTCATTGTATGTAGGCGTAGACTTGAAATTGGGAAAATTTCGTGCTTGACACAGGTTGGCACGACTGCCTAGTGGCACAAATCCATTGACAAGCCCACTTTGCACCCTTTGCTGCAAGTCAGTTATGTATTCTAGCATACTAGGGTCTACGACTCCACGTAGATCAGATTTTACGAAACTAAGAAAACAGGAGACACGCCAGCTCGCGTGGTGGCTTCATAATTTTCGAGACATGAAGTCATTTGAGCTGAGTTGGTTGTGTCATTCCTTCCCATAGGTCACGGGTTCAAACGCGACTCCACCCATGAATTTTTTACTTTAGATGTACTAAGAAACACTCTTATCAATAAATTAATGATGCAAAGGGGAATAGAACTCTCGTCTACCCATCCGAAGGACTACGCTGATACTAATTTGTCACTACTCACTAGAATTCCAGTATCTACTTAAGACACTGTATAGTATATGTTGGCAAAACACACACATCTTAGTTTTAAAAAAAGCGCGCTTGAGGGGCGCCTAGGCGCAAGGCGCAGTGAGGCACCAACCAAATCACATATGTGTGCCTGAGGCGCATGGAATACAAAAGGCGCACGAGGCGCACCCGAGGCACATTACTATGCAATTCCATATTGTTTTTCCAAATTCTTTTATTTTACCCCTCTTTTCTTCCCCCTATCTCACTTGTAAATACATGTTAGCCCTCTTTAAAAAAAAAAAAAAAAAAAGGGGACTATTCTCGCACAAAATTTGATTGTAAGATATGGATGTTCGTTTGAAATATCAATGCGCCTCGTGTACAAAAGGTGTGCGTCTTTGCCTTGCGCCTCATCCCCTTGGGACCCTTCGCCTCAGTGTTCCTCGCGCCTTCTCAAATTAAGACACACTTACACCAGTGCTGCCATGGCGTTTCCTTTGCTTAGCTTTCCAAAATCCGATTCTACTTGGACCCTATTTCGCTAAATAGTTAAGGTTTTTGATAATTATTTTATTTATTTATTTAAAAAAATCCTTATGTATACACTGAATTTTAGTTTGTCATGTCTCACATTAATTTTCAGTTGCTAGACTGACTTTCGTTAATTTTGTACCAGGATCTTCCTCATCTGGTCTACACTGCTGTCATGACAAGTAAGGATTGCTTGTTTTCCTTTTCTTTGCCCATGCCCCTTACTTTCTGAATTATCAGACAGTTGTTTTCCTTTGTGTTTGATCTAGCTATAGCATTCCTAGAACTAGTTCCTAATCTTAGGAGAAGCTTTCGATCTTACTTTTGACTAACTGATGATTCATCTATCTGTTATTGTTGCCCTTTTCCTTCTTTGGGTGTGATTAGGAATTCTTGTACTTTTAAAGCTTGAGGGATCCTTTATCCTTTATTGTATATTATTCCTATTATTTCAGCTAGAAGATAAATTGTACATGTACGTAACCGTCTTACGTCTGTAAGAACAGTATTAAGGAAAATGTTATCTTGTAAATAAAGTAGTTCAGATTGTGTAACCTTTGCACTCTTGTAATTCTTATCTCCCATTTTCTGGACATTTGTTGTCCCTCTTATTTTGCTTATTTCTTTCTTGTGCCTACTTAGTTCCTTCTAAAGCTGTCAATAATTATCTCAATCTGAGGAGGCTAATTGAAGAACGTGTGAAGGTTATGCTTTTGGGCTTTACTTTCCTTTCTGATATATTCTTCCTACACTTGCTCTATTGGCTAATACCCTATGTATATATATATATATATTAATTCAGGAGCTTGCAGAACCTTCCTCTAATAAACTTCTACCTGACATGGATGAATGGTTCTACCAAGAAAGGGTTATGACTCTTGTTCTCGACTTAAGAGAAACATTGATACATAGTGAGTGGAAGGTAAGAATTTCCCTTACACGTACCCTCTATGGATTTGGCTTCTTGCCTTACCATGTATTCTTTTCCATCTAATCGAGGTTTTCTTGCTTTGGATTGATTTTGATTGACAGTACTGGGGGTGGGTGTTTGGTTCATAAAATTTAGGCATGAGAAAATGAACAAAACTCATCCCTCGTGTTTGTTTTTCAAAATTGTGATTTTCAAAATTCATACCACTTCCTTGGGTATCAAATGGGATCTAGAGTAACGTGTAATAACTCATGCAACAACAAAAACAATTTATGTTATATAAGACATTCAAAAATCTGTACTGTAATTTTTTTTTTTTTTGCAGAAATTATAGGATGACTATTATAAAAATGTGAAATAAATAACATACATACTAATTGATCTACAAAGAAAACCAATGCAGTTATTTATTTTCTATTGGCACTATTGTGCACTTCATTTTTTACGACTATTATTTTTAATTGTTTTGGGTAGTAATTTGAAAAATATTGTAAAATTTGTTCTTTGAGAATCAATGCTAATTCTTTCTATTAAATGAAATTTCGAAAATATTAAATTCTAATTTTTCTATTTTAAAAAAAAAATTAGAGAAGAGGGGAAATACTTGATAGTTGATACCATGCTAATGACAAAATTATTAGAAACTTCATCTCACATACATAAAGTTTACACAATATTAATCATAATTGTTTTGTGAAACTTTTCATTCATTATGACATAAGCAATAATTCGTAATTAATAAAATAAATATGCAAAATGGTTTGACTTTTGATTCCAAAATTGAACCAAACATGAGGTAAGAGGCTATTGTGAATCAAGTTCCAAACTCATACCACCTATACCAAACGCCCCCTTATATTGTTGGCTTAGAAGCTTAAGCTCAAGGCCTGGTGAGGCACTGACCAAAACGTCTCGGTATTTCGTAAGTGTGCCTATAGACAAGGTACAACCACCGAGGCACAATACTATGCAATTTTAATGTTGTTTCTTATAGTTCTTTGATTATCCCTTCTCTTTGTAATGTTATCCCCTTTTGGCAAATTGCTCAAAAATAGCTAGAAAATACAAATTTGTTTGTAAAAAGTTGCGCCTTCCTCTTGCACTTTGTCTATAAGGCGTGCGCCTTCATATTGAACTTTGTCGCCTCGCACCCCCTTGCCTCAAGTGTACCTCGTGCCTAAAAACAGGTATCACGTTAAGATGTTTGGACGTTGTGATTAGATTGTTAGACGATGTCAGATACCTCTAAAGCAAGTGTAACATTAAGATTGAACAATACTGGAGCCTTCTGAGTGATTACTTTTTCTTTTGCTCTGTACTCTATAGCGTGGAACAGGTTGGCGTACTTACAAGAGGCCAGGACTAGATGATTTCTTGCAGCACTTGGCTCAGGTTTATGAGATAGTCATTTATACTGATGAGCAGGTATGGTTGATTGATGAGAATTATGTAATTTTTGTTAGTTTAAATGTATTTGTTTTTTAACCAATAAGGTGTTTCATTTTTGCCCTAGTGGGTTGGTCATATGTATGGGGGCATGACATCCCAAGTTGAAACCCTCAGCTTGGTTGTATGTTAATGTGTATTGGCCTTTGCACCCTGTTTGAACCAGTATATTTATTGCAACATATGGTAATGTGTATGCATAATACATTAATACGAGAATTCTAGGGTAAGGACTTGGTGTTCCGGATTTAATTGCAGTTCAGTTCATTTTCGTCCAGTAATTCAATTAAGTTGTAACAGTTTTAAGTCTAAAAGAACATGGCTTAAGATCGCTTTACCCAAAAAGATCACTTCAGTTGTCCAGAAAAGGGTTCCATTTTCCAGTGTCGCGTAACGGTGCCGTAAAATCGTGCCATAGACGGCTAGAACCGCATACTGGCAGCCTTCTTTGGATTTGGCCATTGGTTCCCAAACCATATGACACCCCAGTCCCCAGGACGGGCTTAGTCTTAGTGAACCCTTGTAGAGAAGGGATAAAAGGAGTCGAGATAGATGCTGGCATGTTGGTGGAGGCCGACTTGCTGGTGCCTGGCACGGTGAAGGCAGACCGCCTTGCAGGCACGCTAAATGAAGGGACAGCAGCTTAGGTCTACGGGGGTTATGGCGGTCTATGTAGGGTGTATTGGGGATTAGTCTTAATTTTGTTTTGTTTTTATTTTATGACGGTCTTTCTATATAAGACATCCTTAGCCCTTTAACTTAAAATTTGTCTAATACACATTGTTTTTGCTATTTAGTTTCTTGATGAACCTACAGTCGAGAAGTTCCGTCAAAAAGGTGTGACGCACTTCTTAACAAAGACAGACACAAAATATCAGGACGGAAAACATTACAGGGTCAGTATTTTGTTATTCGTATTATTGTTCTATATATTTTCTTCTTCCATTTTATCAGAATGACGAGAAATCTGCCAAATACTATGTTGTTAAGATGAGAGTAAAGAGTGAAAATAGTTGTGCTTGACTTAGCAACTTCTTTGCAGGACCTTTCCAAGTTAAATAGGGATCCTTCAAGGATTATCTATGTGAGTGGACATGCACTTGATAACTGCCTTCAGCATGAGAACTGTATTCCTATCAAACCGTGGATCAACCAAGATGGCGATACAACACTGATTGACCTTATCCCATTTCTTGAATGTGAGTACTTTTCACTTTTCATTGACGTCTTCAAATGCTATTTTCATGTTTACGAAACTCAATCATTTTGAGATTGGGTTTTGTTGCTGCTGTTGTTACTGGTTGCCATATGCCAGGAAGTACTGCATCCACTAAACTCTTCTCGCTCTGTCTTCCTTTCTTTGCCTGTTGAACAGATGTTGGTCATACCAAACCTGAAATAAGAGGAGCCCTGGCTTCTTTCAAAGGGAAAGATATTCCAACTGAATTCATAGAACGTTATTCTAAAAGGTAGCACTGCCAACTTACCTTCACAAGTTTTGATTTAAGCATTGACCAAATGACTGACTACTCAGATTAATGAACTTTGACATAATTAATGAAGATAAAAATATTGACATAAATATGGATCGCGACACCCCGTTGAGATAGCTTTGTAATTGTTTTGAAGATTATGCGAGGGTAATTTAAGATGGTATTTACCCACCCATGTTATTGATCTGGTGACCTGGAGTGAATACATTGTTTCAGCCTAATCATGGATGTTGTGTCATGAATGGAGTTAATAGCGCCTTAATAAAGAGCTCCGGTAACCATCCTGGCTACAATGCGATGTCGTGATCCATTAAGAACCTTTATAAATGTCAAGGTCGGTTGTGAATACCGTGTATGGAATCAGGACCAACACTCGTGTTTAATAGCATGACATCCCGGCTTTTCTTCCCCAAACAAGCCAAAGGGCACATCTTATTGTCTTACTTGCAAATATCGTTTTATGTTAATGAGCTCGTAATCACGCTTAGACTTGGTAATGCAGAGTGAGGAGCAAACAGAAGCCCAATCCGCGGAGTCGCCGTTTCTAGGATATGCCTGAATGCCAACAAACTCAAGTAACTAACTGCATTGATGATCTTAATTATAAAGATTCACACTTCAGTCTGTAAATTGAACGGTTTAAAACCTCATCAAGAGAATTCAGATTCATACATTAGCGTTGCTGACGCGCTGTTATAAACTTGATTCGATTGGTTGCTCTAGGCTCGAAAGCATGTTTGCTAAAGTATCATCTCACATTTGGTCTTCCAGAAAAATCAAGTGTTTTGAGCATTGATTTTGTTTCCAGTTTCAGTTTGATTCGGTTTGTAGCTGATTTTGTTTATGGGGCCGTAAAAATAAATCACAAATTCTCATTTGTCTGACGGGTCAAATAAAACTCACATGGTTAAATAAAGACAAATCATTTGTGACTCCCTTGATACTTTAATTTTTGTCTTATCTACCTATGTGGGTGATATTTAACCCGTCATAATCTTATTAATCACAAGGGAGACTTACATTTAGTATGGCTATATCACTTAAGTTTAAGATGGATTTAGTATAAATAAATGCATAGAGAAATGTAATAGATTTGTCTTATATGCACAACCGGATGATACTTAACCCGTTTTAAGGTTAAGAGGTATGTATCCGTTTTAAAGGAGACTAACTGAATATTTAAATCATTTAGTTTAATCTCAAATAGTTCTTAGACAATTCTAGTTCGGAAAAATGTCAATAGTGCATGAATTTAGGAAAGCGTAAATTTTAGTTTCAAAAGGTTTTAATTTACGATGAGAAAAATGTCACATCGTTATAATAAAAGTGGCGATTTAATAATAAGAAGTTACAACTAAAATTGTCACATTACAACAATAAAGTGGTGATAACTTCTTTATCAAAAAAGTTCACATTTTATCGTACAATGGTAAATTGGTAACATATATGAGACTTGGACAAAAGCTAGAAAAGATTGAATGACATCCAGCTTGCCTCTGGAACGCCAAATTGGAGCAGCTTCATTAATCCAACACCCATTTTCTATCAAGATCTTGCGTAATCACAGATAAATTTTATGATGTTTAAACACCCTTTGATGCGTAATCTCAGAGAAGATTTGAGAGATATCAAGCTTACATCTCGAACAAGAACTCATAAAATCATCCATGACGATTGGAAATAAACCATAGCGACATTAGAAGGCCCCTTTTTCTTTGAACTGCGGAGTAAAGAAGTTTGAACCACGTCCACATGAGAAAAATTTACCCATAAACTTCAGGCTATATCAACTTCTTCATACAAAGACGCGACTTTACTGGATCTACTTTGGACTTGTTCCATAACCAATTAGAGGAACACAAGAGAAAGTAAGAAAGCACAACAGGTCATCAACTCACGAGCTGTTAGACCAAAAAATGTTGTTCGTAGCACCCCAAGAAGGACGTGCATTACATAGAAATCATCAGCGTCCTGAGTCCTGACTGTGGTTCATGCCTATGGTTCAGAGAATCAGAGGTCACAACAATGTACAAGTTTGTTCGAAAACATACAAGATATAGCTTATAATGGAGCGAGTCCCTTTTTCACAAGCATATCATACACTCTATCCACTTTGCTTGACCCAACTCCAAACAACCTATGTGCATCTGATTTCTTGCTTATATTACCCTTCATGACTTCCATCGACATGGTTTGCAGCATATCCAGATAATGTGAAGGCAGTATCCTTATCTCTCTACAGATTCCCTTTTCCTGTCAAATAGATGAAATTTTACTCAGTTTTGTTTCTCATAAGTGCCAACCTAACGTTTTGGGACACTCGCTACTTTCTAGAATACTTTCTACAATTTGTTTCAAATATTTAAGTATGCCCTAAAAGAAGCATTTTTTTTGCTATGAAACCAGTGACATAAGTTCCATACTTTTCCCCAAAATATATTCTGGTTAAAGTGGAAGTCAAACCAAAACTGCGAGTCAAACCACTTTCTTGAAAATCAAAAAACCGTCATACAAAAATCAGAACAGGGATGACCGACGATCCCTAAACGCCACAATTCATCCACCCCATCAATTTCAGCCTAGTTTGTTGGCCAAGTAATTTACGCTAGACCGAATCAAATGCTCTGAAAAATGATAAAATACAGCTTACCGTCTCTGAGAGCAAATCAGCTCCTGGAAACCCAGTGATGTCCCAGTCATCGAGCGAGGTTGCTCTGAGTTGCCCTGAAGACGAGTCATTGATGCCAAAATCTCGAGGATGACTTGACCTCAGCAAACCTTTACCACCTGACCCAACCTCGACGGCCTCCTTCATTTTGCGAAAATTTTCTTCTGCCTCTCTCTTCCTTTTCTGTCCAATGTATCTCTCTGCCTCGGCAGATGTTCGACAACCAGCAGCTTTAGCTTCCTGCAAAGCAAATTCTTGGTCTAATTAAAATTAAAAAAAAATAAAAATCAAAGCAGAGAGCACTAATCACATACGATTTAGGGGGATTAACATAAAATATTCCAGAGGTCTCAAAGTTCTTAAACCTATTCTCTGCTAGTTTGACGCATCACTCTGGGGACCATATTCGTGTCCTAGCAACAATCAAGGATTAAGATATGGATTCCATACCTTACTCTTAAGAATCCAACACTTCTCTTAGTATAGAACATGAAGGGAAGGGCAAGCTACAAAAGTGAAAACGACATAAGAATCATGAGTATATTTTTAATGAGCTTAAGCTCTATCTCAAACATTTCTCTATTTCATTTCTAAAAAACTCGTATTATTTCAAATTTAGGGAAAATTGCAACTCCCACCTTTTTTATATTTTTTTCCCGAAACTCGCACATTTTCTGGACGTCTCTAAAACTCACACCAAAAGCCCATTTTCACCAAAACAAGCGTCTTTTTTCTGTGAATATCATTCATGAATAATTTTATTTTTGTCCAAAAGTGACTTTGGATAGAAGGGAAAACGAGGGAAAACGCATTCATGATTGACGTGGGCGAAAAAATGTCCTTCATTTTGACAAAAAAAATAGCCTTTTGGACGAAATCTTCATTATAGATGGACGTTATGAAAAAAAGGCGGGAGTTCTGAAAAACTCGTATAGAGAAAGTAGTGGTTTTAAATTTTCTCATTTTATAATCAGTTATGTCTTGAAATTTTGCGTTGCATCCGTAGTCTCAAAATTTGAGGGATAACCAGTCTGATACTTGGAATGTATTCTTATACGTCATCTGTAACCGAGTTTGAGTACAATAGCACCTATTCGAGTTCACATTTGTCTGACGAATGCAAGTAAATTCGAGCATCAATAAAGTAAAACCACAATGAAAATTCAAGGTAGCATAGAAGAATAAAATGTGATGTAGTAACTCGAGGAAACAGATGAAGAATGAGAGTTGAACCTGCAGATCCTGTATTCTTTTGAGAATCCGATGTTCCTCTATGACAGTTCTCAGCAGTTCCTCGTGGTCTTCTTTTGAATGGAACCGCATGAACACTCTATACTGCTGGCATATTTGCTTTTCTTCGGGCGATAGGTTTTTCTCAAAGGGATCTGGGTACAGTAAATTCCTTTCAAGGATAAAATCCTTGCGCCGCTTCCTCTCATCAAGCCTGATGAATTGGGGGACATAGGTAAGCTATCAATTCCACACTCATAACAAAATACCATGTAGCAGATTTGTAATTAAATTGCAACCATAATTGGCTACTGAGAAATATATTATCCCATTACTTAAAATAAACTAAACTTACGCCAAATAAGTGGACCATGAAACATCTATCACCGGACCAGAAACTGTACTTCCGTAAGTTTAACCAATGCCACCGGCAATACACTCACAGTTAATAATTCTTCGGGATATTTTAGGTGGTACCCCTATCTTTTTTGTTTTCTAAGAGGTACCCCTCCTTTTCCACTAAAAAACTTTGTCCGCCTATAATTCATGGTCATGAGTTCGGAACATGACGACTCTTTTTTTCAAACTGATCGTCTTGACAAGATCTTTGATTTGAAAAAAAAAATATTGCTACTTTATGAACTTGTAGCAAGAATTGTGGTCGGTCAAACGTTTTTAACAAAATAAACTTTGACTGACGAGTTCATAACGTAATGAGTTTTTTTTTTCCTTCAAATTGATAGTCTTTACCAGATCTATAGTTTGAATAAAAAAATTGCCGTCTTCGTAGTTCGTAGCCAAGAATTATAGACGGTCAAAATTTTTAGCTCAAAAAGAGGGGTACACCATAAAATATGGAAAAACATTGGGGGTACCATGTAGAATATCCCAAATTCTTTAGTTGCCATTTTTATGATTAGTCCCAATATATGATTTTCAACAACATCAGAGCCTTGATCCCAAAATGATTTGGGGTCGGCTGACATGAATCATCCTTTGGAACCGCCATGGGTGAACGCACATCTCAAAAAGCGAAAATATAGAAAGAAAAAGGGAAAAACAAAAGTGGAGAGAAACATAATACAAAAGCCAAGGGAAACTTATAGATTTTAAAAACGAAGTCTGCATTTCGTTTATAAAAACATAAAAATTAAATCGAGAATAAAAATTAAAACGATTTTGAACACTCAACAAATAATTATCTAGTATAACCAAGTAACCAACCTAGGGCCACCAATTCCAGGCTTACATGTAAAGGTACGAAGTTTGAAATTTTGATGAAAATCGAACGTCAGTTGAGAAACCAAAAATGATTATGATATAAATAAATAAAGAGACAACTGCTAAAAGCTTGAATAAAAGAACCTGCGATTGTAGATTTTCAGTACTCTAAGCTTCAACTCACGCTCGGCTTCTGTGTCTGTCTCTTTAAATTCCATATCTGCTAGCAGCTGCTCAGCATCATTGTCATATTCAATTTCAAATTCCTGTCTCTTAGGGTTGTACCCGCTCACATCTGTAACAGAAGGACCCTCGTCCATTCTAGGTTTCTTTTCACCCACTTTCCTATCTGAGTGTGTATCTGCACACAAATATCAAGAAGATTTAATATGGACTACAGAACAACAATAGCAACAACAATATTTTATCTAATATTCCACCTTCGACTTTGATGCCATCACTCCCACCCTTCACCACAAGGACAAGAGAAGGTTTCTTAGTTGCGCCTGTGATATAACTAGAGCCCATAGTTGAGCTTGCCTCTGTTATACACAAAGTTCAACTCATAAAATGTTCGGCACATATAAGTTACAGGGATCAGGAATGCATGAATTTGGAATATGTGATGTGTACCGGGCTGCGATGACTGGCTACCTGAAGCGTCTTTCCGCTGTTCTTCAACTCTTGACAAAGAGCATAGATTAAGTACAACAACATCATAGCCTTGGTCCCAAAAATGATTTGCGGCCGGCCGACCCCAAAGCAGATTAAGCAAAAGGACAAAATAAAAATGCGTATACAAATGAAACATACAACACAAAAAGTCCATACTTGGCTTTTGCAAAAGATAGGGACTCTTCTTTTAATGCAACTTCTTCAAGAGCTGAATCAAGAGAAATTAAGGGAATAAAAATAGTAGCTAAGAACTTCTCAGCAAAGACGGAAGAAGCAAGTTACAAAAGCATAACAACATCAGAGCCTAGTTCTTTAAGATAAATATAATCTCTTCCATTCAACTAGCTGTTGACGTTTTTATTCTTTGTGAGGAGTATAATTAAACGTAAGGAACTAGTTGAATTCAAGGGAGTATAAGTGAAACAAATCAACATGAAATTCTACAATTACGATGTAAGAAAGTATTGCCTAGTGCTACCATTTTCTTCATAAGAAAACAATGTAATCATAGACTATAATAAAGAAGGATACAAAGCATCTCAATTAAAGTACAAGCCTATTCATTCAGTTGTAAAACTGTATAAGTGACATCCTGATGTCCATGCGAACACCCTAGCCCAAACCTTTAAGTCTTTAATGTAAAGTCAACTTTCCAGGCGATGCGGAAAGGTTGTGAAAGGCACGGTATCATACATTACAGGAAAGATCTCTGAAGACATCAGTAATCTCTTGAAAAATATTCTGACCAAGTGATCCTAGAATTATGGTTGGACAATAAAGCCTTTAAGATAAAGTTGCAAGTGCAGGAGAGATGCTATTGGAAGCTTTAGAAAATATGAAAGTTGCAAACTCGTAGAAATCAAAAATTTGAAAGTTTGTAATGCTGCAAAATTATGACAAATTCTTCCTACTTTTTTACCCATACAGAGGTAAGTAAATTCCCAAAGGACATTTATGTTCTATTACTTAAAACACCATTTTTGTCCATAGGACGGCACTGTATACATGATTAAGCAACACAAATACTCCCAGCTTGTATTCAGCTCAGGAAGAAACAGAAAACTATCGAGATGCCTTAAGTTGACACTCTAGAGAATGAAAGAGGTTATTGTATCTGACTACGCAGAGAATCAAAATTATTGTGTCAATAACACAGTTATCATATCACGAACTTCTCAAAAACGTAAAACTAATAATGACCTTTTTTGAGTTCATTATGTTCCTTCGCCATAGCCTGAAGTTCCTCTCTATTTTTTCCAAAAACATGAGATAGATCCTACATCAAAAGCATATAGTAGGTTAAGGTTTGAGGGTTTAGAAGAAAGAGTGCTGAAGCTGAGTCTGTTATCATACCGGAAGAGGAAAGCAAGGAGAGTTCAGGTAAACAGAATTATAGTGATTAATACATTCTGATTTACTTTTTGTTCCAACATGCTCTGCTACTTCAACCCAGTTACTAAGACCATACATTTCAATTCCCTGAACATACGAGTCAATTGATTAACAAAAAGACAATTAGCTTGAGTGCTTTTAACATAGATAGCATACAATCAAAATATTAGAAAATTAACATGGATGAGCGGTATAAATATATTAACAATACAAAAAATACCTCTAGAAGCAATGATTCTTCATCTGCATTCCAATCTGGACATATAAGTGGGAATGACAGATTGTCCTGTAATGTGATGGAGTTGCGTAATTTTTTGGAAAAAGAAAGTGTACAGTGTACACATAAAAGGAGCTCAAAAGTTCAATAATATAGCATCATTTACCATACCCTGGATGGATGGTCGCTTTTGTGAGGATGAACCTCAGCACCAACAGAAAAGCACTCAATGCACAGATCAAAATCGGGACACACTGCACACTTAATGCGGATCATTCCAGAGATATCTTTGTTGCAATAGTTACAATGATAAAGGGCCTTCTTCCCGTCATTTGAACCTTGACCTGTCACAAAAAGATGGGGATAGAAGGAAGAGTGACGTGCTTCTCAGATGACTAAGTAAATGCAAAATAAGTTGCTACAATGCGATAGCACAAGCAATACCTGGTGTTTCGGACTCCACATTTTCTGTACTTGAGGGTGCCTTTTTCCTCTTTGATCTATGAGAAAGTGATAAATGCAAAGCAGTAAGGAGATGAAGGTAAATAAGTTGATTGTTAAGCAAAATATAAACAAGCTAGATTAGAATGAAATAACTACAGTCTGGAACTAGCATTACAATTATGTAAAAATAAAATACCAGAGGGAATCCCAAAAGAAAAAAGCGAACATAGGACAGCTAGAAAATGAAATGATAAATCACAGTTAGGTGTTTCTATTTCATACCAAGAAGTCCTTTACTTGTTCACAAATCCTACTTAAGAAGGACAATAGTGTTGGCAATTGAGTTCAGAGAAAAAAAAAAAAAAAAACATTGTTGAAGGAGACAGCTACATTTACTTGAGCAACAAAAAGTGCAATAGACATACATAGAGAAAGAGCAAATTGTTAATACGGCAGGGTAATTACTCGACTTTTGCATCGAAACTATGTGTAACAAAAAATAATTCGAATCACAGATGACAATGAGATGGACTTGATTCTACACAAACTCAGTATCCTGAAAGGAGCTTCACCACAAGAATACAGCAACATTGTTTCAATTGAGCCCATAGGTCCACAACTAAAATATAAATTGAAGTTTCCGTTGCTACAAGGAGTATTCATCATGGGAGATCTATCACAAATCGGCAATATATCGTTTATTTTCATGGCTGAATTAGTTTGAAAAGTTCCAGCCTCCAGGCATGAACGACTTTTGTTTGAGTGATTGTCCCCACTATTTGGTCAAACTAGGAGCTTGGGGCAGGGCAATAGCTAATTGCTAACTTCTCTACTTTTGGATAACAACCTCAGAAAAAACTTAACCGGGACAAGAAAAAGGAAAAGTAATAGCACTTGTGCAAAGAACCTTTCCAAATCAGCTTGTTCTTTCTGTATCATGGGGAACATAATGGTGCTCCTCTTTCATTGTAAACTAGAAGCTTTATTAAGGTCATAGACAGAAACAATAAGTTTACCATATATACATGGTGTCCCTAGGCTTTGACCTCAAAACCTACTCACTGAGGCTATTAACCAGATTACCAATACCACTCCACACTCCACAACAGGAGGGAAATGTATGCAACCAAAGTTTTCAATTTTTACATATTTCTAGATCCTTTCTTACACTATTCTATTCTGTCATCCCTCATTTTCTACCCTATGTCTTTCACAATCTCCACCTAAGATCCTAATGAATGAGTACTAGGTGAAATGAGATTACTTCCCTCCCAAATGTCTTGGGATCAAGGAAATTTGCTATAGCTTTTCAGTATGACATTGTTCGACAGCTTTGAGGATTTGATAGCATAAACTTAATGTGAATGGCAGGCAATAATATAACTAATTAATTCAGATATGATGATCAGTAAAAATGCCCTCATCCTAAAAGATGAAAACATTATCAAAAACGGGAGCAGCAACAGCAGTAGCACTTTGAAACAGCAGTATGACTATACTCGTGAAAAAACATTATTCCTAATAGTGCCGTTCCTACCTTTAGGGCAGTGAGGTCTCAAGACCCCCACAACTTTCCGGACATTGGACATTTTTATTGTTAAATTTGTTCGATTTGAAAATTTTAAATCTTTTCTACCCCAAACGAAAAAGCAATATAGTGAATTAGTGATTACACTAAACTTAACCCCACACTCTATCGCTCCTGGGTACACCACTGATTCCAAACTACCACTAGAGCAACACAGAAATAGTAGTAGAATATCTGTTGTTTGGTATTTGTGTTGATGTAAGCTTCACAAAATTTCATTTTTGAGAATAGGCATGGCAATAAAGAACAAAAGTTAGCTCGAGTGGTAAGAGCACTCTTACCCATTATTATCCGTGACAAAGTGCGCTAATTTGAACCAAAAAAAAAAAAAAAAAAAAAAAAAAAAAAAAAAAAAAAAAAAGGGAACAAAAAACAAAAA
>JAYMSF010000443.1:0-15984 GCA_036897335.1 Silene vulgaris | reverse complement strand
AAGGTCGAGTAATGAAAACCGACAACTGTCTCGTATAAACTATATTTATATTTATATTTATATATTTATTATTTTCTATGAATTTTTAAGCTTTATATTTTTTTTGACAACAATGAACTTTCATAAATAAAACGATATTACAAAAGCTCGTTATTTGGTACGGAGTGTCGCTGTCCCACAAATGTTGCCGAAGCGGCGTACTCCGGGGAGATAAAACCTGCTAACTTCTGAGCCAAACGAGCTACAATGATTCCACAACCAATATGGCGGGTAGGAGACTGCGCCATAAAAGCTAGACTCGAACACAAAAGTCCTAGGGCGCTGTAATGCTACTCCTCCTCTCGACAAGGGTTTAGATAAGACATCAAGATCATGACCTCATGCGAGTTGATCTTACTTGCATCACTACGGAGGTAAAGTAAACATGTCATCATCCTTAGAAACATGTGAAGAGCCACATGTTGGATATCATTGATTAGCATGGCGCTAGAACTCGAGCTAGGTCGTCCGGTGAGATAGGGAGGGTAGCTGGCAGCCCCGCACTCCTTTGCCACATCAAGAAAAGCCCCCTCCGGCTCCTCCTCCAAGTCTAAGTGCCCCGCAAACTCATTCACGATAACGTGAAAATCATTGTTCATAAGGTGAAAATTAACCGTTCTCTCCCTCTTATCAAACTTGAAAGAACTGAGAAACCCTAAGGTTAAGTGTGGGTAAGACTTCTTCTGGATATAGTACAACCCCTCCATTCCCAACATTTCGAAGATATGCCTTACCTCCTCCCCGATCCCTAGATTCCTCAAAATTTCTCGATCTACACACCGGGTTGGCCTTATAGTTCGACTCATCAACTTAACGAAAGCAATCCTCTGCTCTCCATTAACAAACCTCACCATCGGATTTGCTTGACTAGTGGGACCAATGTTTTATCCTCTTCCTCCCCCTCCCCCTCCTCCTCGGATTGCTCTTCCTCCTACTCATGCTCTCGCACAGCATCTGCTGCTACATGCCGCTAAGCTGCAGTAGCAGCTCAGGTTCTCTTGTTCGTCGTCATGGGCTTAGTTTTCGGTGCCATACTGCAAGGATTTAGAATACAGCACGAAAGCTCAAGCAGACCAATAAGATGAAGAAAGGTCTAAACATGGTCACTTTAAGACGATCTTTAAGACGGATTTGTAAGACTAGTTTAAGACAAATTTTAAGACGGAATTCTTCGCTCAAAATGCACAATTGCGCCATAGACAAGATATAAGAATGGCTAATTGCACTTCTATTAGCATTCAAGATGAATTAATTGAACAAAATTGAAATTAGAAACTTGCTGGAGAAAGACCCTAGAATTTTCGGTAAGCAAGGCAAAGTTTGGGGCTTGAGTTCATCTTTCCTAGCAACAACAACACCAAGATCCTAAGCAAGTTCTAAAAGATTAACTATCTCTATACTAAGATTGGGAGGCAAACAATCCAAATTTTTAGATTTTATGGCAATGAGTAAAGTTTACAAGAGCCAAAATGGAAGAACATCAGATTCCTTACCTTGAAATTCAGAATTGCAGAGAGCAATAGGATGAAGTAGAGAAGAATTAGCACCAAAGATCTCCTAGGGTTTGAGAATTATGAGTATATGAGAGGGTTTATGAGAGTTGGGTGAGTCTTAATAATCCGACGGATTTATTCTTAACACTCAGAATTTAGGTGACTGGGCCGAGTTAGGCTAACTCTGTGGAGTAGGTGAAGAGCTTGGTCGAGTTAGGGTTTTGGCATAATACACCTTTTAATTCTGTTTAATACCAACTCGGTCGAGTGCTCCCATTGCTCGGGCGAGCGAGGCCAATTCGGCCGAGTGGACTTCCAGCTCGGTCGAGTTCCCTTTTTGAGTTATAATATGCGAGGTGTGTTAATGTCGTCGTCCCTGCAACACACAAAACGTTGTTCGGAGCTTGAAATACAGTCAAGGCTCGTTCCAGTTAGTAGGACTGAGCAAAATTATATGATACGATTTTATTACACGTATTCGATACGCTATATGAATTTAATTATACAGATTTTCGGATACCCGATAGAATTTCCGGATATCCGGTACGGTTCTTTAAAAACCGTATCGGATAAGGATCGACAAAATATGAAATCGGATTTACGGTATCCGATACGGTTGCCTTTTTCCTTGAATAAATGATTAAAATATATACATAAATCACAAAATATTGAATATGTTGTGATTAAACCTTATTAGTATTAAACTTTATAACTTATTTACTCTTATAATTTTTTAACACACTTTTAAGTTACTAAAAAACCAATAATCACACATAGTAAAGAAAAAAAAATATTAAATTACATAAGTGAGGTTGAAAATCGGATACCGGATATACGGAAAAACCGGATATACAGTTTCCGTTTATACGGAAAAACCGTATAAGATAAAGATACTAAAAAAGGAGATTTAAAAAATCGGATATCCGAACGGTTTCCAAAACCGTATTGGATATCCGGCAGTGGCGAACCCAATGAGTAGCAAAGGGTAGCAGCCGCTACCCCAAGCGTAAGAAAATCGTTTCAGAAGACGGTGTTTGGCTACCCCTGATTTAAGCTCAACTAAGAATTATGTAAAAGTAAGCGCATAAATAATCATTGTAATATGTGTGTAGTAGCGGTAAGGGAACACCAGAAGGCAAATACCATTACCCATGAGCACTTAGATCAACTGGCAAGGAGTTGTTCTAGCTTAACCAGAGGTCTCGTGTTCGAGCCCTGGGAACGCAGCAGTGTTGAAACTCATGAGGGAGAGCTTTACCGCCTTAGTGATCCTACCCGGCTCGAATCCGGATTAAATCGGATGGTTTACGCCCAAAAAAAATTAGAGTATAAATCCACTATTTAGTATTTAGCTCGCCATGGCTCCATCTCATTATAGACTCGGTTTACTAACTACCTGTTCAACAGGTCATTTTTCCATCAATTCATTACATCTTCACAGTTGACAATTAACCTGTGAGTTTCAAGTCTCTTCCTTTCATTATCAAGTGAGTTCTATGATTTTCAATCTCTTGTTTTATACAAATTGTTCAACGAATTTGAAACCCTACCCCCAAATTGATTTGGGGAAATTTTCAATTAGGCTAATAAAGTTAATTGATTTGGGAAAATTTTCAATTAGGGTTCTAAGTTAATTAATTTGGGCAAAATGTTAATTACTCCATTACATTAGTTTTTCTGTTATTTTTTTCCTTTAATTGCATGTCACGTCACTTTTACCTGCGGTAACACGTTGCAAATTGCCCAAGTTTATTGTGAGATTAAACGAAGTTTGGATTATTGTTGGAAGACGAGTGATAGTTCGGAGTATTCTTGTTAATTAATCCTATTCCGTTTCAGTAGTAATCTAGGTTTAGGAATTAGGAAACTGTTTTCTAATCTCAGTTATAGAAGCTTTACATATTCATATTTCACTGTGTATTTATGCTGTATTCATCTGATCAAATCTCCGACCTTCTCAGGGCACACGTTGGAAAAACCGATAAAAAAATACCTGACTATGTCGGACAATTTGATTAGAGTTAATGCTCAATTAAGAGAAGTTCCTTCACTTGATGAATGGGAGAATGCTACTGAGATCTTTCTAATGGACAACCAATTCTCAACCCTTCCTAACAACCCGAATTGCCCGAATTTGGTATCGTTATTCCTTCAAAGGAATCCCAATTTGAAGGTCATACCTTCGTCGTTTTTCGATACCATGTTAAATCTCACAAATCTCGACTTGTCGAAAACCCGGATAAGGACATTACCCAAGTCTTTATTTAAGCTGAAGCGCCTTCAGGTACTGGTTATACGCGACTGTGAGCACTTGAAGACGCTTCCTTCGGAAATTGGTCTGCTTACGACTCTTGAGGTTCTCGATCTTCAAGGGACTGAACTGTTAAATTTGCCTGATACAGTTAGTGAACTGTCAAAGTTAAAAACCTTCAAAGTTTCGTTTCATGTACCGGTAAATCAACGTGAGCGTAATAATCTTCCAAGGCAGTTGATGAAAGACGGATTAATTTCGAGTTTTCCATTACTTGAAGAGCTTGGGATATTTGTGCATCCTGAAGATCGACGATGGATAATTAGTGCATCAGATATTACTAAACAGGTGACTCGACTGATGTTATCTGCTATTTATTTTCACTTCCCTGAATTGGAAAATCTTGATTATTTTCTGCAAGGAAGCCAAGCTTGGAAGAATGAAGATGTTCAGAAGTTCAACTTCATTGTCGGGACTGATATCAAGCGCGTTGTACCTCTTGTTACCAGAGATGTAGAGTTCATGCATAGTAGCTCTGAGCGATGCTTGAGGTTTGTGAATGGTGAAACTATTCCTCGGGGAGTAGTGGAGGTACTCAAACGAGCTACTTCGTTTTACTTGGAGCATCACACTGGCATGTGCTATTTATCAAAATTCGGAATTGATAACATGGATGAAATGAGAATTTGCATACTGAACGACTGTCCCAAGGCCCGAGCAATCATACATCACGCAGATGACCGACAAGTTATCCTCCCATCTCTAGAATATTTGACTATCAACAGTTTGTGGAACCTAAAATCGATTGTAGTTGGTTCTGTTGGCGAAGGAAGCTTTGGTGCTTTAAGATGTCTGACAGTGCGCACATGTCGTAAATTGAGCTTCGTTTTTAGTTGCTCCATCGTAAGAAATCTTCACAATTTGGAGGAGTTGGTGATTATGGACTGTGAATCGTTGAAATACATTGTTATTCAGGACGATATGATCAATGGATATGGTGACATAACAGCAGTAAATGTCGGTGAATTTGTTGTCTTGCCTTGCTTGAAAATTGTAAAATTTCATGACTTGCCTAATTTGATTGAAATCGGGATAAACGGATGGCCTAATGCCGAGCACATGAGTTTTTATAATTGTCCGAAGCTCAAGAAGGTCGATATGACAACTGATGATGCCGCGAATGTCAAGGAAATAGCAGCAGAGAAGGCTTGGTGGGATTCTTTGGAATGGAGTGAACCTGCCTTGCCCGAAAGACTTGCCAAGGTTTTCGCCCAAGTCCAGTCTGGTGATTTGTAGCTTATCCCAGTCTGGTGATTTGTAGTTTGATATGGAGTAATTGAATAACAGTGTCTGCGAAATCGTGTATTACCTTCATGTTTTTTTTCCTTTTCGTTTTGCCTCAGAGGACTTGAAATAATGTTACTCATTTATATCTATTGTCGTTTCCGTATTAAAACTCATCCTGGTACTGTGGAGTCTGTGGTAAGAACAATATCTTTGTACTATTAACATCGTCAGTTCAACAAAATTATCTGAATAAAAAGCACATGACACAAACTGTCAACAATTGCTGTTCTTTCGAAACTGTAAGAATAACATTACAGGACTGATCGACTGAATGGTATAACATCGTGGCACTGTCCAGTATGTCAGGCCTAAGTGGAGAAAATGTTCTTTTTACTGGATGTTGTTAAGAGTTAAATATGTCTACGGGTTGGAGGTAGTGGTCTCATTTTCTTCGGTTTCAAGTTCTAGTTCGGCGTTGAAACCAAATGCACTTCCAGGTGAGAACAATTGCTTTAGTTCATCTTCAGTCTGGGTCGTCTTTAACTTCTTTTCCTTGACAGCAAGATTTTCCTGGTATACATAACAGACGAGAAATGAGTGAATTACCTTCTCCACGTAATCTGTCAAATGTATTGCCTAAATTCGTTTCAAGTGACTTACCTTTTCCACGTAATCTGTCACAGCTGAGGTAACTATTTCACGGATAACAAACTTCATCACCATATCTTTTCCAAGTATATTAAGCAGCAACTCCTTCGGAATCTGCACAAGTTTTAGAATTAATATTCGTGTAGACCAAGACATCTCAAAGGCTCGGTTGGAATGAGGGTTATTATTATTAAACAGCGAAATAAAGGCCAAAATAAAAGAAAACTGGAGACAAAAACGCCTATATGCATGAAAAGAAAAGAAACAGAATCGGAGATGCGCGCAGCAATTAAAGAATAACTTCAGCAAAAACAATTGTTACCTTGGATGTTTTTCCTGGGATTTTCCACAGAAGTAAAAGGGGTTAAAGTGTCAGAATTCGTCATTGAGGTCAATAAATCTGCCAACTAACCTGACACACGTTAAACAACGAACTGTAGTAATAATGAAACATTTCAGAAAATAAACCGATACCAGTATTTTGGTGTTAAGAACAAGTTATCCAACAAAGTTCTCCCATCAGGAATTCAGGATATTATAAGAACGACATCCAGTAGTTTCTTAAGGGTTCATGCCTATGGCGATCTGAGAAGGCGTTGGATGTACGCATCCTTAACCCATGATGAACATAAAGAGGTAGTCTCCGGATTACCCAAAATGAAATGCGTTCACTGTGTTTTAAGTGACTATCACTGTTCTTTATATTAAAAGGAAACGCAATAGTTTAACCAGTCATTTTGACTTATTTCATTGTTTTTCAAAAGCCAAATAATCACAAATCCGACTTCAATTTTTCCTACATCTCAATATAAGCAGGTGTAGACTTTCATACTCAATGATTATTCATGTAGTACTGAATGTCTCATTACGTCACAGGTACGCTCGATAATTTTTACCAACTATAATCAACCACCCCAACATGCTCACTTTATTATGTTGGTGAATATACCCACACACATTTGAAAATCACATTGATTTCAGTGTGGTAAAAAAATTTATAAAGCAAATGTCATGATAGCATAACATACTCTCAAACGAATTCCTGTTTTGCTATGAGTTGAGTGAATCCGGTAAACCAGAATTCGCAAACTATCACACATCACAGAAAAAAGATGAAAATGTGCAGTTTTTGCAGTCGCCTTATAGCTCAAGCTCATTGGACTGCATTCCCAATTTATGTCAAAGCAAGCTTCTTTTGTAAAACAGTAAGAAGAAAATTCTACGGTTTTTTCTTGTAATCACGTCTAATCTACTTCCAGCATCCTCTCTTAAGTGTAGCTATCACTGATAGACACCTAGATGATTGTCCCTGATGCAACGAATTGCCCACACAATGGACGTACTTTCAAGCAAAGTTAGGAAATAAGGGCTTTGTATGAGTGTTTTGCCATCTTTCATTTTAAATGTATTGTAACAGAAAAGGTAGGGAAAAGAAAGGAAGACAAGCTCATCCAAAAGACCTGTCTCTATTTAATGCCAGCCAGCTGAGAAGGCAAGGGAAACAGGGATTCCATATTCCAGACGGCCGATACGGAGTATTAGTCGGGTTCAAGTGTGCAACCCTTGTTCACAGAATCACAGATATTGCGCTAAAAAAAAAAATCAATAATTCTGGACCTGACGGTAACTACTAACAGAACATTATCAATTCCAAATTTCCAATAATAATGAACACCAGAAATTTCAAAGTTGCATCAGATACATTGATTACCTCCTTTCTGGGCGCGAAACCCAGGAGTTGGTGGGGCTGAGCGAGCTAATTTTGACAAGATCACATCAAAGACCTTTTGCGTTTCTTCTGCGGGCAAGTCAACTCTTATCTTCAAGCAAGAGAATCAGATAACAGTCAAATGATCACATACTCGGGTCTATAGAAGATGTTAATTCAATCTTGCAGTTAGTCAGAGTTACCCAAGCGTAAGTGGCAAAGTAGTAAAGCAGATTACTAATCCAATTATCGGGAAGAATAATAACAATTGTAGTCCTAAAAATATAGACAATAACTCCTACGATGAAGGTGCAAGAGCTGTCTATCAATTATCTACAATCCTGAAAATATTGTTTGAACTCGGATAATCTAAGGACTCACTTTAATCATGTTTGCATCTTGTGATTCAACCGCTATATCCACCTTTTTAAGTTTAATCTGACTCTCAGCTTTAGCTTTATCTCCAATGGACGTCTTTAAACCTACATCAGACGATACTGTTTTTGTAAGAAGCCAATAACCAGTCAGGCAAAGATCCATTCATAACATAGCCCAAATACGAGCTCACCTGAACCTGCTGCACAGATAGGCTTCAGAACACTTTTGTGGCCTCCTCCTCTTGGTTGGTTAAGATATAATGGGCTACAAGTAATGTAACACATGCCGATTCCAAAAAAACGATTTAACTTTTTCGCCTCATACAGTTCATAAGTCATCACTATGTATTTTATGAAGAAATAAAGCCTAAGATGTGTAGTGTGATTTCCTATACGGTCTGAAAGTAAAATTTATCGGACAAAAGGCTCCTAAAACTAAGAAATAATTACGACCGTGGAATGTTATGAAATATTCCCTTTATCTTCATCCCATTTAGATTGCCCACAAATCCACGATTTACCTTGGTAGGTCAACAAAATGAAATTTGAACAACGAATTTAGGAAAGGGACGAAGGTAGTATCCACTTATGGTGCATATAGTGAGAAAACCATTTAAACCAAAACTTAAGTTGATGATTGAGCACTTGAGGCCAATCGCTAGTTTTTTTGTTCTCGTTTTACACACCCCTTCCACGAATATCCTTTGGGCTTAAAAGTCGACTAGTGAGATCAAGTGACTCCCAAAAGTCCCAATAATAGAATTTGAGACCTCGGAATCATAGAGGCTTTGTACCATGTGAGAGTGTCATTTCAATCAAAAGCTAAGCTGAAGTTGAGACTCAGTCAATACGTGTAACGAAAAACTAAATATGAACTCGGAAATAATTGACCTTTTTGTGAACTCTTGTTGAATCATCATACACATTGTCTGGCTTTGCCTTCTATAAACGACATTGCAGAGAGCTGCAGTGGACTGTAAGACAAAGGAAATAAGCTAATTTATCGAATCAGGTTAATCAACTCGCCGCAGCATTCTTCTAGATTAAGATTCAGGCATACAGCACAGAAGACTAACAAGAAAACATACTTCAAAACAAATTATTCATCCACTCTATACAAATCTGATTATAATTAATGAGGAAACCAAATGGTCCTAATTGCATTAATTCCAGTCATTGTATAACATTTATATTCACTCCGTCGCAACAATTTGTTTACCTTTCCTCAAAATATCCGTCACATAGAATAAAAAACGTAAACAAATGAATTGAACGGAGTAACAAGCAACACCCGATAAGGCGATAAATTGAACAATTATCTTTCATGGGCAGCAGTAATTCAGCAAATGACATTCAACCCTCTTGTATTAATCAACATTATTAGCCTATGAAGGATTGACTTATCAAATTACAGTTATAGTAACTGTCAAAAAGTAATGAATAAGACGGGGTAAAAAGCAATTCCAGTTACAGTTTACAGTGATGGTCCTAATTGTATTCATTCTAGTCATTGTACTCACTCTGTCCAACAATTTGTTTAACTTTGATTAAAATACCCGTCAAAAGAATAAATAATGTAAACAAATGAATGGAACGGAGTAACAAGCAACACCCGGTAAGGCGATAGATTGAATAATTATCTTTCATGGGCAGCATTAATTCAGCAATTAACCCAAATGCAGAAAATGGATATAAAAGAGAAATTGCAGAAGATTATGGAGAATTAAAAATGGGAAGTTTTATACCTTTGAATTATGGAATTGATGGATGGATGCTGTAGTTGAGGAATATGTTGATGTCATGATATTTGCCATGAAATTATGTTGTGGATTTGAACGCTCTTTTGTTTTACAGTTCTCCTGTTTTGGACTACCAAGATATGGTAAGTATATCTGTTTGGGAGACTGTGTTAGGAGTGAGCCTTGCTTAAACCCATGTACTATTTGTTGGCCAAATAGTAACACATGATGGTAATTTTACTAATTTAGGCAATTTTTAACATTTTCTAGACAATCTATGAGATGATTTGTTATGTATTTTACCGGTCGGTCAGTATCCATCTTACATGAGAATTTGTGTTGTGTTAGACATGTGAAACAATTGATGAGCATCTTCTTCATTTCTTAAATGAAATAGAGTCACTTTAGCTCTCTTCTTTTGGACTTTTAAGAGATGAATTGAACTAGCTGAACTTATAAGAGTTGAATTGAACTTATAGGAGTTGAACTGAACTGAACTTATAAGAGCTGAATTGAACTGAATTTATAGGAGGAATTGAACTTATTAGGGCTAAACTGGACTTATAAGTGTTGGCTGAACTTATAAGAGGGGTGACTTTAATTCCAAAAGAACGATGCCTTATAAAAATGACCTTTTTTAACCGACCAAATTTTGTAAAAATTTAATGGATTTAGTTTTATGGCAAAAAGTGATCCATAAACAAATGAAAAGAGAAAATATATTTAAATAGTTTTTTAAGACAATAAATGAATCTCTTTAATGAGTAGGTCACGTGATAGACAGCCTCTCAATAAGCTTATTGAGAGATTATTGTACAAAATTAAGAAAAAGTGGAACTAAACCTAATAAAATAGGTACACATCAGGATTAAAGATAAAATGGGTACATTTATCATGTAAATAGGTACAGAATCACTATGTCACGATCAACAATAAAAGGGTCACGAAATACAAATAAAAGGGTACGAAATCAAATAAAAGGGTACAGATGAATGATCTTTCAATAACTTATTGAAAGACCGTCTCTCTCAAGTTTTATGATTCTGCAAAGAAATGGAGAGGATGTAGTGTGTGAAAAAAAATAGAGCTCTAACTTAAAAAAACGCTATAAAACTTAGAGAAAAGTGCCCAAATTTTAGTAAGAGATACTCGTGATCAACATAAAAATGTAACGAAAAGTAAATATTGAATTTTATCTTAAAATTATTTTATATGAAGTGCTTTCTATTTGCTCTTACCTTTATGCATTAGAAGTTATAGATCCGGTCAAAATGTTTGGTATAAGAAATTAAGAGAGTGTGATCTTAAATGACCAAATTTTGCTCATTCATGGCCAGATTTTACTCTTTCATTGACTAAATAATCATTAGGTCATAACAAGGAAGACTCTGACGGAGGAAACTCATCGAGTATGAGCCCCTGGCAGTAGTGACATTGGTATGCAGCAAGATCACGCAAGTGAACATGTTGATCCCGTCCATAGCCAGGCAAAGGATTCACTCGTCACAAGTCTTGGGCTAGAGGAGGAGAAAAATTTTGGTGAGTGGATGTGTGTTTTTAAACCACCACGCCGGAAACCCCATAGTATACTAGGTAAACCAAGTCCAGTTGCTAGCTCCCCTGCGCCAGAAAATTGAGTTTTCAATTTCGGAAAGAATCAAGCTAAATCAGGATCCCGATTTGATATTCTAGGCAGTCAAAATAATAATATCCTTGATATTGCGCAAATTCCAAATTCGGGAGCAAATATTCCTAATTTTTAAGAAATTAAAATTTGTACAAAAATGCAAATAGTCATGACACGTCTACACATGTTAGGTTTCTCTAATGAACATAGCCGGATAATAATATGTTCTAAATTTGATTAGGCACATGAAATATCTGACCAAAACAAAATAGAAATGTTTGATTATGTGGTTCGAGACCACACATTAAAACCAATATGAAGAAAGATTCACAAAAGAAAAAAAATTATTAAAAATTTAGATGTGAACTTCTTTTTATCCGAATTAATGAAAATCATTTTGAATTTTTTTTTTCAATATATAGATTTTACCACGAGAGTCTGTTAACAGACCCGATCGACTCAAGAGTTGGTCTAGGGCGGTGCAATTAACCCTGAGGCGGGACAAACTAAATAGTCCAATTAATGCTAGAGCCTGACTCAATCTGATTCCTCGAACGGTTGGGTTTGACTAAATTCTTTTAATCGGTCAACGACCAAGAGTCGAGCAGGGAAGAAAAGAAGCCTTAAACCGGGCCAGTCCAGATACACGTTAGGCAGGCAAGGGCAGAACCGGAGAAGCGGTCAATGGTCAGGTCAATCCACTAGATTGGTGATTGGCCTCCTTAATTATAGCCTCAACGAAACAAAGGTATACATCAGAAAAACCGATAATTTTATTTCTCAAACCCGTTCTCCCCAATTTCCCATATAAAACCCTTGACTCGAACAATAACCCAAAGACAACTCCGTTCCATCATCAATTGATCTCCAAACTCGATCTTCCAGTCTTCCACCATCAAATTAACCATCGCCGCCATGCCAGTGCTAAACACAGACGCGTTCCTGAATGAACTGACTACAATGTTTGAACGAAGCACCGAAAAGGGTTCAGTTTGGGTTACTATGAAACGATGTAAATTACCCACTTAAACCCTAGTAATTCAATCAAAAGTTTCAATTTTTTTATGAAATTATTGATTAATTGTGGTGCATTGTGTGTAATTGCAGCTTCTTTGATGGCTAAGGTGCACCGTAACAAGTTGAAAACAGCGGATAAACCCATTGATTATCGCTGCTTGATTCGCGCTACTGATGGAAAGAAGACTATCTCTACTTCGGTATTGTTCTTGATTTGTTGTTTGATTTTGTTGGTTTTGTTTGTGTGTGTTAATTTGTTGGTTATGTCGATTGAATTACGGGTTTCAGAATTTGTTTACCATTGATTAAAATATCCCTCGCGAAAAATAACAAAGTAAACAAATGATTGGGACGGAGGGCGATTTAGTTGACATTATTAGATTGAGGGTTGAATGTTTTTACTCGTGATCTGGGTCTGAAACCAAGCATTCTATCAGTATAAAAAGTTTGCCTTGTGGTTCACTTTACGACAAAAAAGAGTAAATTGTGTTCGTGATTGGATTAAGGACAAAAGTTGAGTATGATCGGAATGTACCATGTTGTGAGATTTGTGGCCGTATTATTTAGATTGTGTTTGCTTTAGAAGCATGATGGAATGAGTGATGTTAAGCCTTTGGTAGGGGCGGTTTAGATGACATTGTAGGAGTTGAGGAAGATTTAGGTTTGAGTAATATGTAAAGTTATTTTTAATCATAAAATTTGCAACGGTGGTACTCATAACCTGGCCGGAGTATGAAATTTGTGAGCATAACACATTGCGCTCGTGGCTCACTTTGCACAAAAAAAGAAACATGTTGGGATATGCGTGCCTTTTGACGTGTGCGCTAGTATATAAACTTATTATGGATGTTTGTCGTGTCTGTATAGAATGTAGTTAATGTACTTGCCTCAACACTTGATTTTTACCAATTTGGGCATTAAAATTTAATAATGAGTCAATGACATTGACAAGGTTCTCCACCACAATGTTGTACATGCCATGTAGTTAATGTACTTAATTTACCAAAATGTAGTTAATGTACATGGCATGTTATTGAATATCAAATCATCTACGAGGTTCTCCACCATAATGCCGCGGGAAAGTACTTAGTTCTAAGATTCTTACTATGATGCTGCACTCCCAAGATCTAAGATGTGCTTTGTACTCCATGGCTTCGTCACTACAGAGCCATTGATCTCAGAGCTGCGCTCTTGTTTCACAGAAATGTAGGACTTGTAATTGGTGTCGACTGCTGAGTTGGCATTCTGCATCTTGTCACTTTAAGGGAGTTGATGGTGTCAGACTGTTTAAGCTTGAGCTCTTGGAGCCAATGAAATAATGAATCAACCATTACTTGATAATGGTCACTTGATGGAGGGAGTATATATTGGATTCTAATAGGCTTTTCTATATGTTTCATGTTCTACATTTGGGAATCATATACTTTCGTCGCATTCATTTTGTAGTTCTCTGCAATATTTTGCTATCACCTGTTAGTTTTATATTTAAACATATGCATTCAATATTGTCAGTCAAATGAGGTAGAATGAAATATGTATGAAACATGTTGTAAAGACTGAATCTTCGTTCATCTCTTCGACTGAGGCTATGCTCTCTGTAAGTTAGAGTCCATCTTCATTGTACCAGTAGCGTCATCTGTGTGGTTGGAGAATGGTAGATAGCTAAGGCCTTTGTTCGTGCTGGTATGGACTTTAAGGATGCAAGTTTTGGACTATAGAACAGAAATATGACATCAAAGATGAGATTAGGATGTTCACACATATATTATGTTATCAGTATAAAAAGTTGAATTGAGGGTTGATACTCGTTATCTGGGTTCGAAACCAAGTAGTCTATCAGCATAAAAAGTTGGCCTTGTGGTTCATTTTACGACAAAAAGAATAAGTTATGTTACTGAATGGTTTAAGGAGAAAAGCTGGGAATGATTGGAATAAACCGTGTTGTGGCTGCATTATGTAGCTTGTGTTTGCTTTAGATGCATATTGGAATGACTTTTGTTAACCTTTGGTAGAGGTGGTTTAGATGACATTGTAGGAGTTGAGGAAGATTAAGGTTTGTTTAACATTTAATGTTACTTTTAGTCATAAATTTGCACATGTTTGCTTGTTCATCGAATGGTGGTACTCATAACCTGGCTTCAGTATGAAATTTGTGAGCATGACATTGCGCTTGTGGCTCACTTTGTACAAAAAAGAAACATATTAGGGATATGCGTGCCTTTTTGACGCATGCACTAATACAGAAATTTATGGATCTTTATGGTGTCTATATAAATGTAGTTAATGACTTAATGTCCATGCCTCAACACTGTATTCCAACCAAATTCTGGCATAAAAATGAAATAATGAGCTGATGACATTGGTATGAAGTTTTCACCACAATGCTGTGGGAAAGTATGATAGTTTTAACTTTTAAGTTTCTAACTACGATTCTGTATTACCAAGATTTAGATGTGCTTTTGTCCTCCATGGCTTTGTGACTATGGAGCCGTGATCTCTGAGTTGCGTCCTTGTGTCACAGAAATATAGGACTGGCAATAGGTGCTGATGGCTGAGCTGGCTTTCTGCATCTTGTTTCTTTAAGGAAGTTGACGGTGACAGACTGTTTAAGTTTGCACTCTTTGGAGCCACTGAAATAATGAATAAGTCGTTAATTGGTAATGGTCACTTGGCGGAGGGAGTATCTATTGGATCCTAATAGGCTTTTCCTTATGTTCCATTTTCTTTATTTGGGAATCTTCTTATACATGTGTCGCGTTGACTGTGTAGTTTTCGGCATTAAATATAACATATACATTCAATAATGTCAGTCAAAAGCTGAAGAGGGAATGAAGTAGATAGTAGTATGTATGAATCATGTTGTATTATTGAGTGCTTGTGGTTTTGCAAAGACTGAATCTCCTTTCATCTCTTTGAATGAGGCATTGAGGCTATGCTCTCGGTGGGTTGAAGTCCATCGTCCTTGTGCCGGTAACGGCACCTATGAGGGTGAAGGAGAATGGTTGATGGCTAAGGCTATTGTTTGTGCTGGTATGATGGACTTTAGGATTTGCCAGTTTTTGGACTATAGGGCACAAATGTGACATCAAAGATGAGTTTAGAACATACAGAAATTATTATCATCTTTAAGGAATCTTTTTGCAATAGGCAGAGTACTTGTGTGATGAGTTATTACTACTGCTAGAGGTGTTATACTCCCTCTGTTCCAATCATTTGTTTACCTTTTATATTCTTTGTGAGGAGTCTTTTAATCAGAGGTAATGAATTGGGATGGATAGCTTATTGGGTTATTTTGAAAAAGATACTTAAATTGCTAACCATGTCAGTTGCATGATGCTAACTGCAATAGAGTTCACACATATGTTTAGGTTGAGTATCACTATCGACGAATGTAAATCTAGGAATGAACCGGTGTGAAAGCTGTTGTTTTACTTGGATATGGTTGTGTTTTGCATCACTATTCACCAACATTCTTATACTAGTTCACAGCCTGCTCCCATTATTAGAAAAGGGGAGGGGTGGGGGCTGAAGATGCAAAAAATAGGTTGGCGACGGTTTTACGAATATATTGGTTTTCAAGTTCTTTTACTACGTGTTGGCTCTGTAAGAACTACTCCGTACAAAGTTTTGAAACTAACTGTTCTTAGTCATCCATTCCATGAACAACTCATGTTTCACCGTGTTTCCATATCTAATGTCCTCTCTAAGGAGCGTGATTTGTTTTTTTTTTTTTTTTTTTTTTTTTTTTTTTTTGTTTAATTTCCCAGAAATTTAAAAATGAAAAAGGGACTAAATTTA
>JAYMSF010000442.1:0-16016 GCA_036897335.1 Silene vulgaris | reverse complement strand
GCCTCGTCACCGCAGCCACTCATCGCAACAAGTGATAACCCTAGGTTCATTAATGTGCACATCCCCCTCGTGATGGGAGTCACGAGGGGCGATCAAAGGGCGTGGACCATTCCCACATGGACTCACTCAGCCGGAACCGATTATCAGCCGTAACATCATGTATACAATCAATTATCATCCATCACATAATCAACTTTAGCAATTAATCAATTCAACACCGTCACAACCAAATTACTGAGTAGGAAATCCTACCTGATTAGCAAATCCGCAAATATCAACAAATACAACTGGCTAGAAGGGCTCCTCTACGAACTCGCAGCCTAGAACAATCAATTAATCAATCAAACTATGCCCTAATAGCGTTTCACAAGAATTACTATCGATTTAATGATAACTATAACATCATAGGTTTAGATCTAGCAAAACTTACGAATTAAAGATGACGGAAGGCGAAGATCTGGATCGTTCTTGACTCCAAAGCGATTAGGAATGGCTTCTAGGGTTTTTGTGAAGTTAAAAGATGTAAAACTGTAACTGAAGACTTACCGTTTCCTTTTATATTAATTACCATTCCTAATTACTTTCAAGTCGGTTCGCCGGCCCGTCAGATATACTCGGCCGAGCTACAGTACTACTCGGCCGAGAACTCGATACTCGGCCGAGTGTTCCTGTACTCGGTCGAGTACTCACTCGGCAGACCTCTTGCCTTAGAACTCACTTTGACTACTCGGCCGAGTAGGCACTATTCGACCGAGTAGTCCCTTGACAGATACGGGGTATCACAGGGCGCAAATCAACAAAGAAATCCAAGGTATCAAGCTATCTCAATACAACATTCTCATCACACATTTGCTTTATGCAGACGACTCATTACTTTGCTTCAAGGTTACACCCTGAAGCTGCAAAACAATAAGACAGATCATTATGGATTTTGAAAAGGTTTCTGGACAAATGGTTAATTATTCTAAATCTTATCTCAAGTACAGTCCTAATGCTCCTCAGGATTTCAAAGAACATCTCAACGCACTACTGCAAATGTAATCCAAAGACAACTTCAGAGTATATCTGGGAGTTCCATGTGACATTGGACGCAACAAAATAACTCCTTTTGGATATCTTTTAGACAGGGTGACAAATAAAATTACTTCATGGAATACCCTTCATCTCTCCCAGCTAGCAAAGGTAGTATTGTTCAATGCAATGCTCATTGCTTCCCTTAATCATGTGATGTCAGTATTCAAACTGCCACAGGGAATCGTTACAAAGATAGAACCAGCTATAATTGTCTTATGGTGGTCAGCTTCAAGTAGAAAGAAAACTATTCGGTGCCACTCAAACAATATCTTACATAAGCCAAAGTAGTATGGCGGTCTACAACTAAGGAGTATAGAAGCGATGAATCAAGCCTTATTGGCTAAGAATTATCATAGGATAATAAATAACCGCAACTACTTATCTCTAAGATATTTAGATCGAAGTACTCCAAGGATTGTGTTGTTACTCCGCCTCTAATAAACAAACATTACAGACCTTCATGGACGTGGAAAAATATACTCAGAGCAGCAAACAAATTGCAAGAGGGTTTTGCTTGGAAACTTGGGAATGGCTCGAAAATCAACATTTTATCTGATCCTTGGATCAATGGAGCTAAACCGGTCCTTTGTAATCAGGTTGACCCTAGAGCATCATTTTCTATACATGCGATTGTTAGCGAGGATGGTAACTGGAACATGACATCATTGAAAGAATATTTTCATACTACTTCGATCCAGAGCATCATCAATATGGAGCCACCAAATGTCAGCGTAGACGATTTCATCTACTAGAAATATACCAGTGACGGACTATATACAGTCAGCTCAGCCTACAAAACTCTTATTGCTAATCATGCTAAAATTAATGCAAATGTGCCTGCGAGATTTTGGCGCCACTTATGGAAGCTAAAACTTCACCCATGCTGCAAGCTTTTTGTATGGAAGTTGATGCATAATGCTATACCAATAAAAGAACTGTTATTACAAAAAGGCTTGCAATTACCGCACTATTGTGTCTTATGTATGCAAAATCCAGAAACCGCAGATCATCTTTTTCGGCTTTGTGAAGTTGCTCAAATCATATGGAAAAGTGGAGATTTAGGACTACACGCTTCCATGAACCCACACATACCACTAAGACAATGGATATCGGATTTTATTTCTTACTTTCTGAAGAATGATCATCAAGACTATGGATACCGTACAAGTGCAACTATATTCTGCTCTACATTATGGGCCATTTGGTTAGCCAGAAATGATATCGAATTCCGACAGAAGAAGATTAATCCGGACCAAATACTACATCGGAGTAGGGAGCTTGCACACCAACAATTCCTCTTATTTAGCAAAGAAAGGATAACAAAGCAACTGTCAAATAGCCTCCCTACAAATAGTGAAGACCATCAAATACAAGTTGCAGCGATCTGTGGTAAACAATATGGAAATTATGGAATTGCTTTGTTTTCTCGGGATACTAAAGAGTTACAGGGAAAAACAATTAGATCGCTTTCATTCATTCAAGCGCTATCAAGAGCATTACTGTTGGCTATGCAATGGGCGTTAGAACGCAACTATGTGGAAGTTATCTGTCTCATTCCTTCTCAGCAACTAGTTCAAGTTCTAAGCTCTAATACCAAAATCCCGGTACTCATTTGCAACACCATAGGCAAAATTAAAGGATAGAGCTATAAGTTTAGTAAGTGTCGTTATCAATTTTGTAAAAACAGAAACGTTAATATTGCTCTCTCCGTAGTAACTACTTACTCAAGATGTAATGCATAGAACATGATAGATACCCTTGTAATTTACTTTTATACGAAGTACATATATATGAATCGATCCATCGTTGTCAAAAAAAAAAAAAAAACGTGTATACACGGGTTACAAAACTAGTCCACAAAAACGTCGAGCTCCAATAGTGGAGGGGGACGAGTAACAAGGTCTGATGATCTGATCGGAAGGCCATAATTGAGAAAGAAATAAAGGGTGGAGATGAAGCTACTAGAATATTCTTAAATCTTAAACCTCCCCCAATCCCCCATATAAACTCCACTCAGCTTGTGCTCACCTCACGCCTCCAACTTCTCTTTTCATTTTTACTCTCACATTTCATCATCATTCCATTATTTCAGGTTACTTTCTTTTTTCCTTTTTTCTTTTTAGATTTCTTCTGTTATTTTTCATTTTGATTAATGCTAATTTATGTTCTAATGATTTGAGTTTTTAATTTTCAATTATGCCTTTACCTGAATGATCGCCAAATTATGGATCTGAAAATCCTTTATGATTTGGTTATTTGATGTGTTCGTCTCAGGTTAAATTTATTGATCTCAGTACTGTGTTTTGTTCTTAAATGGATCTCATCATTTGTCTTTATCCTTTCATTTGCGGCCCATTCTTTCTGGGATTACCTAATTGAGTAATTCTTATGTAAGACGGTTTTTCCGTGTTTTTTTGACAAAAAAGTGACTCCTTTTTTACAAATAGGGATCAAAATGGTCATTTTTTTAGTCACAAGTATTTATTTATCAAAAAGTGGTCACTCTTTTCTTGTCGCGCATTAGGTTTTGCGCTAATTTAAAAGCAGCAATGCTATTTCACACTTTTCATCAAATTTTTGTACGGAGTACTATCTACTCATCTGTACACCTAATCATAACACAACTTTTTGTCTAAGACCGTCTTAAGTTTAAATAGTACTCGCAACCAATTTCAAGTTGTGAGATGTCTCAACTTAAGATATGACCGCTGTCAAATAGTTCAGCTAGTTTGTTTTTAAAGTTGTACATTGTATGTTTACGAGTATTTGATTTAATCAAAGATTAACAAATGACTGTGACGGAGGGAGTGAGTATATATCTGTGTGGGTTTTGATCAGGCATTGGTCTCGGCCTTGGCCGTTAATCTGGTCTACATATACTTCCTTCGTCCCGGTCATTTGTTGTCCTTTTCCATTTTGGGTGTCTCAATCAATTGTTGTCCTTTCTATTTTAGGATTGTATTAACTTGTCATCTTATTGGCCCCTCCCTCTTCCCTTGGTCTTTGTGTCAAAACCAAAGGACAACAATTGACCGGGACGGAGTGCGTATATACTTAAACCATGCTGTCGTACTCACCTTCGGACTTCTGTTAGTCTGTTGTGATGCTATGTTTGTTAATTCCGTGATTTTAATTGCTATTTGTAAAAGAACACACGTCATTACTGTAAAGTCTAATTAAATTATGTATGGTTCAGATTTGTTAGAATGGCTAAGAACTACCCAACTGTGAGTGAGGACTACCAGAAGGCTATTGAGAAGGCAAAGAAGAAGCTCAGGGGTTTTATCGCCGAGAAGCAATGTGCTCCGCTTATGCTTCGTATTGCGTAAGCTGTTTGTTATTATCAACTTTCAAATTTATTGTGATAGGGTTCAAGGCTGCCAGCATATTTTGTATTGTTCGTAATTGTTTGGTACATGCTCTGCAGATGGCACTCTGCTGGTACCTTTGATGTGCAGTCAAAGACCGGGGGACCCTTTGGAACTATGAGGCACAAGGATGAGTTGGCTCATGGTGCTAACAACGGCCTTGACATTGCTGTCAGGTTGTTGGAGCCCATCAAGGAACAGTTTCCCACCATCTCTTATGCTGACTTCTATCAGGTACATTTACAATATGTTGTGAAGAATGTCCAACTAAATAGAACGCAGTATATATTTTAATAATGATTTTGCTATTGTGTGTTGACTGACTGTAGTTGGCTGGTGTTGTGGCTGTTGAAGTTACTGGAGGACCAGAAGTTCCCTTCCACCCTGGCCGAGAGGTTAATGATTTTATAAAATGATCTTGCAATTTATCCCTATAGAGGTTCTTTAAGATTGTACTTTTGTCCCCTTTGTTTTCGGGTCCTGGCTATGGAATACTGATTCTTCTTAATTCCACACGTGCCCGTATCACATTGGCACTTGGATAAGGCTAACACACTTGGACGCTTCTTTTTAAGCCTAATTATGTAGATTATTCATAGAAATATTCAAGTCCAATGGCTGGACACACACACTCGTATCAGATACTTTGTACGAGTGTGAGTTACATGGAGCACAATCAAAGCCAGCTTAGCTTTAGTGTGCGGGTTTTCTGTGCTGCAGCTCTTAGCTCCTTTCCCGCACAACAACAAAGCCTAAGCGCTAAAAGAATTTGTTGTCTGAACTATGAATGTCCCTCATCCTTCTGCCAGCAAGGTCAATAGTTTAAATGCATCAGAGGGTCTGTCTTATAACAGTATGCACATTGTTTGACAAAAGCCCTTGTAATTTCTGTCTTGTCCAGGATAAGCCAGAGCCCCCACAGGAAGGCCGCCTCCCTGACGCTACCAAGGGTATGTACTTTCCTTTGGCCATTCTCTTTCTGCCTCTTCAGTTTTTATGTATATGTTTTCTCTATATTGTTGTTTCAAATGTATTATTGGATATTTAGCTTTATTTGAACTTTTTCTGCAGGTTGTGATCACCTGAGAGATGTGTTTGTTAAGCAAATGGGTCTTACTGACCAAGACATTGTTGCTCTCTCTGGAGGCCACACCTTGGTGCGCTCAAACTCACTGCTTATAGTTGGCTGTTGGTTGCTTTGCCTTGCTTCTGTCTTGGCCTACGCTAATGTCTTATGTTTTACTTTGATCCTTCTACAGGGAAGGTGCCACAAGGAGCGTTCTGGTTTTGAGGGAGCTTGGACTTCCAACCCTCTGATTTTTGACAACTCCTACTTCAAGTGAGTATTGTTACTTCTATTTTTGTAGTTCATTATATTATTATAGGGATCATCGTGGCACTCATTCCTTCTGCCAATGAACATGACAGGGAGCTTTTGAGTGGTGAGAAGGAAGGTCTCTTGCAGCTACCATCTGACAAGGCTCTTCTAGCAGACCCAGTCTTCCGTCCTCTGGTTGAGAAATATGCAGCGGTATGTTTTCATTGTTACTTTCCTGGTTTTTCATGTGGTCAATAATGATGCTACTATGTGTGTTTTCTTTCCCTCTGGAGGTAGAAATATATTTGCCATCTTCAAACTCATTAGGTTATTCTGTTAAGACCATCGTCTTAAACACATCACGTCTGTCGTTGAATGAACCACATTGTGTGGAAATATGCCAGCTTAAGCTTAAGTGGTCTTAGATGAGTTTTCGTCACCTTTACCCCTCAGACATGCACCAAATTGTTCACTTGTAAAAGCGAGTCTTATAATGCTGCATATGTTATTTTTGTATCAACATCATATCTACTGTCTTTCTGGTATGCCGATATGTTTGAATGTGTGACGCTTTTATTTTGGATAATAATGTTAGTTTTGAGTCCAAAGCCCAATTTTCCTGAACTTGACAGAAGGTCATCCTACTCTCCAGTGGTACGGTTGTTCCATTGTTAAAGTTGAATGTCCAACAAAAACTCAAATTGAGATTAGAATTAAGTTTATGAAGTCCAAACTCGAAAGAGTAGAGTCCATCTAGTTAGGTTACATCTTTTGATCATTGCGCTCCTTTTGAAACAGGATGAAGATGCATTCTTTGCGGACTATGCTGTTGCTCACATGAAGCTGTCAGAACTTGGGTTTGCCGATGCTTAAGTAGCTTGACGAGTACTGTAACCTGCATGGGCTTTAGCAGCTAATGCATCATGATCTTTTATTTTCACTTGATCTGGAATGAGAATAGGTTCTCATGAGATGCGACATTTCAAGCATAGCTATTATCGCAATTTGCTTTGTTGATTATTGTTATGTGTAACAACGCTATCCATTTTCATGCTAATGGTTTGGTTATGTTTATTAATAATCATCTTCTTCAGTGCGTGTTGTTTTGGCATATTGATTTTCCAAGTACTTTATGCTTCAGCACGTCCTTATCCCCATTCCCCAGTACTAGCTATGCTTGGATTAGGCTACTGAGAGCGAGAACCTTTTACTGATTGATATTTATGTTTGTGGTTAACATGCAAGACTTTCAGGACTGAGTACCTACTATTTTACAAGGGTCAAGGCCCTCCATTATGTACTCTGTGATATGGTAAAAAATCTCCTAATGAATATGAGATGACGAGAGTAAGAAATGGAAACAAAGTAATTGACATGAGAAGTTGACGTGGGAAATCTTATTTGGGGAAAAACCACGGTGATTGTTAGAATCTTACTAATTAGAGTATAATTACAGAGCTGTAGAGTTATGGAGCTTGGAAGAGTACAAATGAAGTCAAATGGGGTTGAAATATTGCTTTAGTATGTTGTAATACATGTGCTTCTTGGGTGAGTTTGTAGAACGCTTGTGTTTTCTTAGTAGGTTTTGACACTATTACTTAACTCATCTGCCTCATTTGTCATATTTCATGGTGTTTACTGTTTATCATTAGAAATAGAGCTAGAATGCGGTCATAATTGCTAGATTTAGAAGGGGTAAATTTTCAGCATTTGCAAATGTAACACCTCAATTTATCGAGGCTTTAGCAAGACCTTTCCTAATAGATAAGGATGTTATCATCTCCGTTGCCCAAATACAATTACAACTCAATCATAAAAATCTCTAAAAACAAGTTCATAAATAAATGTAATGTGGTCTAGACGAGCGGAAACATAACTAAGTGAGCTCTTGTTCAATGCCAATCCAATCCCGCAATCAATCAGTGCAATTCATCACCTATTAGAACTCACTGCTCACCTTTTACCAGAAATATCAAATGGAACACATCAGAGTCGAAAACAATTCGCATATCAAGGCCAACTGAGAATACAAACAACCATATGCATGAAAATGTACAACAACGCATCATAGTTAACAGAACAACTCCGCCACGCCGCCATCCAACTCATCAATCTCACATCAAATAGGCTTTGGAATGAAATTAGACTTCTGCTAGTATCCGGACCGCAGCATGGAACACCTAGGCCCCGCCTCCTAACGGGCCACCTCTACCAGGCACCGCATTACCGCGGATCACATCTGCCTTCACATAAGTGAATAAGCCCAGATCCTTAATGTGCACATCCTCTTTGTGTATGAGAGCCACAAAGAGCAATCCGAGGGTGAAGTCAATCTCCTGATATTGTTGCTTTACAACCACAACAATCAATATCACAATACCATAATCACATGTATATGTTATATTCCACATTAATCAAAGAACAGCAATAATAATCACCATAACACATAGTCAATCATACTAATTGAAACTGAGTAGGTAAACCCTACCTTAATAGCAAGTCCGCACAACCCTAGATAGAATTAGAACTCTTCCTCTACGAATTCGTTACCTACATAATCATACATTCAACAATTACAAAATCCCTATCAAGAAATGACCACAAACAATTCCTAAATTCCCAATTCCAATGATTAGGTCAAGTACAAAACTGATTCAAAAAATGAAGATTAAGATTTACAAGACTCAGTTGACACAAAGTGCAATGAAAGGACAAACAATCCACACTATATGCTTGATCTCCTTAATAAATGGTCTGAGATGTTATTAGGTAGAGTTTTAGAAGTGTATTAGGGTTTACAGCGAGGATTAGAAACTGATATGATAACACGACTTATAAACATCCTCCTTAATCACGAAATCAAATCGCGGAAATAAACCTAGAGCGGCAAACTCGGTCGAGTGCCTCGGCCTACTCGACCGAGTAGCCCCTGCTCGATCGAGTGCCCTGCATACTCTTCCGAGTGTCCTAACTTTAGAGCTTGACCTCCACACAAACTCCTACTCGGTCAGCCACACTCGCCCAAGTACTACCCACTCGGTCAAGTACCTCCACCTACTCGACCGAGTGCCTCACCATAGAAATATGGAGTATCACAGTAAAGTTTTGATTGCTACCTTATTTGGTTATCCGCTTCTCTCATTCTAGATGTAGATCTGGTAGAGTTATTAATTCACGTAGTGTGGTCGCCAAAAACTTGTTTGTGTGAAACATCACATCTCTGAGGAAACCTGGAGGAGGTATCACCCTAAATATGAAGAGCTTGTGCCACTAAGTATTGACTACTCCGTATATTGTAATGAATAATATGATTTTAGACAAACAAACACGGGAATATTTCAAAGATACACTTATATGTCATGAAATACCAAATATATATAAACATCATCAGAGTTTATACAAGAGTAATATACAATTGATAAACAACATGCTAAATGATACGGAGTAGATACCTAATTATCTCCATGGTAGGAAAGCTTCACCACGATACTAAGACCTAGGATAAAAGAGATAGATACACTCTTGCGAAAGCTTCACCACGATACTAAGATCTAGGATAAAAGAGATAGATGAACTCTTCTTGCAGTTGTTTCGGTTCTGTTTGTTGTTGTTCTCCATGGTTTTGAGCCTCTACTGCTTCCAAGCATTCGCGCCCATGTCTTCTAAATATCTGATCTTTTGTGCTCCACTCCAAATTCCAAATACATAACTTTTTTTTACCTTCTATTCTGAAAACTAGGCCACATATAGTGAATTTAGAACCATGACTAAATTAAGCACCATCAGAGAAACATGAAACAATCTTTATACTACGGCACGTGAACAACATAAAAAGATCTTTATTCTAAAGCGCCGTACTATTTTTCTGTTCTTCTCCTTGCTTACAAACAACTTGTACATGTCAAAAGTAGACACTTCTCAAGTTAAACAGCAAGGCTATGCATACGGGAAAACTAGCTGATGTTACATTCCCTAGGATCATCATTGGGCGCACCATCTCTGCCAGAAAACCTTAGGACGTAGGACTCTTCACCTTCCCCATTGTTATCATCATCACTGTCATTTTCTAGATCACTTCTGTTTGGATGCCTTTCGACAAATGCCAATGTTTGTCGTCTCTGAAGCCGTAAAACATGCATGATAACATCTGGAGTAAGTGTTACTTGCGAATGGTCCTCTCTCCCTTGTCTGTTAGATTCCATAATCTGCAACAATTAAAAGCCACTGTCATATGGTGTAACTCGTCAGGTCATCAACAGGGATAATCATAACTTAGATTTCCCATTGAAAGTGCTCGTGAGTCGTGACTCCAATCCATGTGACATGATATTTCATGGTCCTTTAACCCATCTATATGATTCCAGATAAGCTGCAATAATTAAAACAAAAAGAGAAAACCCAAATTAAACGGGAGAACATACCTCATCTACATCAGAAGGCACAGGTTGAATTTTACTCGACACCGGAGACCAGATCTTGGCAGTTCTTTCTATGCCACATGTCGCCAAGACGGGCATGGACGGATGTTGTTCAAGCTGATTTACTACATGTCGATCTCCAACCATCAAACGAATGAGTTTTGCACTCGTCTTTTCCCACATGAATATATGCCCACAATCAGACCCACTTACAACGTATTCATTGTCTGGACCAAAGAAGTTAACTCCTTTGACTGTTCGTGAATTTCTATGCCCAGAATAAACCCGGGGTTCCTCCAATTCCTGAAGCACTTCAGACGACACCAACAATGGATTAGGGCCCATCCCCATGTTCTTTTGAAACAAGTATATTAGCTCATCGTTGTATGAAACCAAAAGCTCGCTCGTATTTGAGTAAGCTAGACCCGTGATGTGCACATTACCACCCTCTTTGAGGTGATGGGGACAAAATGAGTTTACAGGTCTATCCAGCATACTGGATGCAGTATAACGGCATTTTCTCATGTCATATAAACGCACAAATTCATCGGATCCTCCAACAGCAAGATAGTTTGGATTTCTAGGGTCAATCACAATTGAATTTAGTCCGACAATACTTGAAGAATCTGGATTGTCGTCTTTTGTAAATGAGTAACAACAGAAGAGCTTTGTTGAAGAATTACTACGTAGGTCAAACTGCATATTAAAGAAAAGGGGATAATACTCATGGTAGAAGCATCAATTACTGGGTTATTTATAGATTAATGAGGTTTGAACATACATGCTGAACAAAGCCATCATTGCCACAGCTGTAAAGAATATACGGACTTCCTGGCTCCAATGCAAGTTTGAAGACAGCTCCTTGATGCTTCCCCAACCGTTTAGTATTAGCGCTCCCGTCTTCTAAGAGCTGTGCAATCCTCACCTATGAGGTGTGATAAAAACAAATAATATGAATAAGTTGCTGAAACAAGGGCACCAGAATCAATTCATTAAGCAGGGACACAAACTATGTCACCGCAACAATCACCAGATGTAAAGAACTGTCAATCTTGTATCGAGTAAAACATGCCGGGTTCAATTTTTTTAAAGAGCTAGGAGTAACTATGTTATTCAGACTCTTCACATATGCACTCCACCCATGTCCGAAACGATACCAAAGATAAAAGGGGACGACTGCATTACAGAAGTAGAGGAAGAAACCGTGTATTAGGCATCTAATATGATGTTCACTGATTTTAAGCCTAGTTTCTCAAACATCTAAATGTTTCACTTTAAAAATTCAAAATGTCTCAAATTATAACTAAATATTTGATCTGAAGACGTGTTTGTGAGCCCGTATCCACATTTAATCATCATTTTAGAAGAGTCGCGTATCTACAAGATTCAGTCGTAGCTAAGTTGACACTTATACTTGTATCCATGCCCAACACCTCTACCCTAGTCGAAGTACCATAGAGGAGTGGAAAGGCACAACACAGTCTCAGTCTCTCAGATTATCCACACGAATACAATCCACGAGTAAAGCGAATTACAGCAAAAAAAAAAAATGTTAGTTGTTCTGTTTGAGCCCTGGGTGCTAGAAATTTTGTTCTTAAACCACGGACTCCACAATTTACATTTCAAAAAGAACAAATCACTGTGGTATGTCGTATGTGGGTACTCCTACCTAATTTGATGTGCATTTCACTGAAAATTTTTTTAATGCTGAAAAACAAATAGGGGAATAGGGGTGGCATGAAAATTTTTATAGGAAATGGGTCCACCTAGTGATGGAGCAAAGCCACTGTCTCATGTTGCGGTTTTACCCCTGCCACATGATCAGTAGAATTTTTAAAGGGAAAAAATCACCAAAAAGCAAAGCCTTTACATGAGGTAGCGGCTTTGCCTGTCATAGCTTCCTTACAAATATACGTTCTTTTTCGTGGGTACTGAGTAAAGCCGTTGTCTCACATGGACCCATTTGCTACAATTTTTTTCACTCCAAGCCCTATTTCCCATTTTTATTTTTCAGCATTAAAAAATGTTCCACTTCTGTAAAGTCCTTGGTAAAATTGGGAGGCAAAGGCCAAGGTTTCATTCGCTAGAATCTTGGTTGAGGTAGATGTATCCAATTTTTCTGTACAGAATGTGGAAAAACTGGACACACAGTAAGTCTATATGAGAGGTTAAAGAAGGGAGTTAAAAAAAGTATGGATCTCCAAATATTCAGTGAACAAAAAGGAGCCTAAAGCCGCTACCATGGAAGCTCCTAACTGTGATTAGGGATATGGGGGAAGTGCAGCCGGTTGATGGTTTTATGATGCCTAAAAAGGGTAATTGACAGCTGAGCCCAAATGATTACCAGCCTCTTTCAGCATAACAGTGACAGTGTAAGGATTTCTTTCTGTCTTCCACTTATGATAAAATGATGGAAGAGTCAGAGCTAACTTATGGACTGATATTCAGCAAAAGACAGCTCTACTGTCATCCCTTGGCTTTTAATGGGGGATTTCAATATTTCGCTTCATGAAAGTGAAAGGACAAAGTCATTCACAAGCAGACCAGATTAAAATTGTAGATTTTACGAGCTGTTTTGATGCAGCACGTCTTAAGGACCTGCTTTATGCAGACTGCCAATTTACTACCAGTTTACTTGGAGTACTAAGCAAGGGAAGGATACTAGGATCTGGTGCAAACTTGACATGACAGAGTAATGGCAAATGCTCAATGGTTCCACAAAAATATTAGTCATTAGTCTGTTAACTGTTAACTACTTTTCTTACTCCAGGATTCGTGATCACTTTCCTGTTTTGACGCAATTCCAGATTGCCAGGATGAATAGCCCTAGACCTTGTAAATTTCTGAATCATTGGGCTCAAGATCCCCAATTCCTGGATTCGGTTGAGGAATCATGGCAGCCGCCTGTTTTTGGTCCTAGAATCTTCAGACTTTTCTCTAGTCTTAGGGGTTGACGCCTAAGCTCAAAGATCTACATAAGATGCATCCCATATTTTTTCAAGCAAAATGAACTTCATCTGCTTCAACTCCAGCTGATGCATAGCCTTCAGCCCAAGCGACTCAGAGTTTTTACGGATGGCGCAGGACATCATCTCACAAGAGGTCAAAGATAACAGTGTAAATTACCACACATGAGAATTTGACATAACAAAATGGAGTTGCCGGCTGTCAGGCTTGGAGAAAGAACTCTGGGTTGAAACAACATATATTGTATGTTCTTGACCGCTACCTAAAGAGAGAACTTAACATCAACAGTCAAGAATATGTTTGAACCTAGTTACTCTAGCACGTCGTGTCAACACGACATGTATGACGAGTAATCTTTGACGAGTTACTCCTCCTTCAGAGTCTCTACCTAAAAGCAAACAATTCCCAACATGGCCACTACATGGAAACAAGAAACAATTCACAGTTTAACAATTCCCAGTGTAGTTTGTTGGATAAATGCCATAAAAAACCATATGTACTTAATATTGAACAACTGAGGGACTCATTAAAAAATAAGGAAGATCAATAATCCCACATGCAATATGTATCTATCTGTTGCCTCACAGGGAAGATAATTTTCCACCATATGATTTTAAAATTAAAACTAGAAACTTCTGCTAATACTGAAAGTGGAGGTACGAAGGAAGGTTCTTGGTAGATTCTATCACGCTTACCTATGATTCTAGATGAGGAGATCACAATCTATGCTCGTTCCACCCCTATTCACAACCCAACAAAACAACACATACATGCCCCCATTAGGAATAAAGGTTAGTGTTACTGGACCAAAAGAATCAAGGCAAAAGAAAGATACCACCTTGACCAAGAAACTCCAAGGCGAACCATAAAACAGAGAAAAAAAAAAGGAAACCAATCCACAAAACTCTCAAGCTACCAGCTCATGTTTCAAACAATTTTCCGTAACACTATTCCTCACCCGCTCTAGAAAAAAACCAATATACTGAGTATGTTTTACTTTTCTTTGCTAATTGCAAGATAAATTTAAAAATAAAAATTGCATTCATATCTTTTTCATTGATGGATTTTGTTCTTAGCATTTGTAGATGAAGTCTTCTTCGTCTCATTCACTCCTACAATTGCACCCTGAGAGCAGCCCTGGCTGCCAGATCATTGCTAGTTCTCTTCCTCGCAATCCAGTTTATCTAAATCATTCCCAAATAACTGTATCTGTAGATAAAGATTTCCAAACACAGTCCTTGACTCGCTATACCATTAGTTGATCGGCCTCTAATCCTTTCGAGCATCTTCATTGGTTTTCACAGTTCAACTTCAAAGGCGCATACCTCACTTATATTTTGGCTAATATCATAAACTCAAGGTGATCACCTTTGTCCCCATGCTCTAATGCCTAAGCTCACTCTCGAATTCCAACAAAACCTCGAGGTTTTGAGGTCATTATCGGCAACAATTTCCTTAATGCAACTGACCTCTAGACACCCCTTCCCTCGTCTCAAACAAAAATTTGCACTTTTAGTTCATAATAATACTTCCAAGCAACAACTTTTAAATGAAACCATAAATCAGACAATGACGAAAACCCGAAAAATGGTGCCTGAAGCAAAAGAAGAAGGTAGTGTCACCTGTCCATCGGCTGCTGATGTAACGACAACGCGATCATCAGTTAATGGCATTAATTTAGCCTGGAAAATGTTGCCTGAATGACCAGAAGGATAAGAAAATAATTTAGTTTTTTGTGCCCAATTCCAAAACATAATTTGCCTATCATCGGAGCCCGAAACTAAAAGGTGGCCAGTTGAATTGAATTCGACGGTATTGACACAACCATCATGACCAGCTAGCTTTGCATATAAATCAAGTCGCTGGACAAGACCCTGCATCAAAGACACCATTGATGAATAATGGTATCGTATTAATATCCGTCATAAGGGAGACTTATTGTAGATAATAATAATGGTATTAATATTATAGAGTAAAAGAATAAAAGCAACCTGGGAGGAAGAAACACGACGGATGAAAGAAGAAGGGTGAAGTAAACCAAGCTCTCTGTTGAAGCTCTCGATAAACCAGTCCCCAGTCATCTTCTTCATCTTCATTTTACAGGAATTTCATATTTGTCGACTTCAACTACATTCTAGTACTACATGAGTACACCCTTTTGGGTACACTACGCGAGTACGCGTCGCCTTACCACAACTCCACAACTACATAGCGCAATAAACGATCCACTTTTAGTGTCTTCCTCGAGAAAAGCATTTGTTAAGACGGATAAATCAAGCGGGTTACGAGTTCATTCATTTTGTGTTCCGATAAAATACGAGATGGGTCTGTTTTTAGTTTATAAATACGGGTTTCGGTTCAGGTTAGGAAAAAGTTATAATACGGAAAGTTAATGAAAATGTATGTTCTTATTTGAAAAAATAATACCCTTTTTTATTTTATTTTTAATCTAACTAGGTTGGGTGTCCGGCTACGCCCGGGCAGCCGGGCTAGTTCCTGACCGATAAAGTTTACAATATAGATGTGCCGTTCGCAGTTTTTTTTTTTAACGATGAAAAGTCGTCTATTTGGTAACCATTAGTAAGCCAGGTCATCGTCGGGTCATCCATTGGGTTACGTTGTTAATATTAGGTCGCGGGTCGGTCGCAGGTCGGTTCGGCTTACGTCAGGTTCAAGCTTAAACAATAAGCATAGATTCGGTTATCAATTTATCTCTCTATGTTAATGAGGGACAACTATTAAATAGATTAACAACTTATTAAAAAGAATAAGATCAAAATAAATTTAAAATGCTAACTAATTGTACAAATGAATTAGTAAATTCATTTAAAATCAAATGAAAGAAAAGGATTAAAAAAATTAGACATGATT
>JAYMSF010000441.1:0-16034 GCA_036897335.1 Silene vulgaris | reverse complement strand
ATTGACCTAGGTGGAGTCAAATGACCCAAGGTCAATTTGTGTCAAGTTAAATAAGGTGAGATTAAGAGTAAAATTGGATATTGACCCAATTAAGGTGATTCTTGCTTGGGGATGGTCTAAGGATAAACATTAAGAAGCTATATGGAAAATTCGTAACACATTATCGCGTGCAATGCAAGTATGAACTTGTACTTACCATAATCAGCGATAATATCTTATGAATTTTTCCATATCTAACATACTAATGTGTGTTTTTAGGGCAAATATTAGAAAAACCAATATTACTCCCCTAGTGCAGGTCATTTGTTTGCCTTTGATTTTTACACAACGACCAAATAAAGACGAAGGGACAAATTATTAAATGATAAGTCGACTAACTTGAGTATAGAGGATCCAACCGCTCATCAACAATGATAGAGTCAGGATGTGAACTTAGGGGCCGAGCGGGTATATATAAGGTACTCTCGAAAAACTTTCAAAAAATTACGTAAATTTTGTCTGTCGAGGAGGGGGTGCTGGTAGCCCCCCTAGCTCCACCAGTCCACCACTTCCCGTGAAACGCATTTTTAAAATAAAAAGACAAACAATTTACTGCGATAACCAAAATGAAATAGATAAATAATTGACGAAAACAAATGAAGTACATAGCACACGTAGGCAAGAGTTAGTTAAAGGAGGCGGGAAGAAGAGCAACCAAAAGAATGCTCAAACTTTGATAGCTCTTATAATCATCAAATTTTACCTAATTAAAAACTTGTCATTTGCATGACAGTTAAATTAACAAATTTCTGTTCATCTTTGTCACACATGCATAATGCATGCTTTCATAATATTCTATTTTTAGCTATTAATTCCCCATTATTGTATTTTTTTAATCTCTATCTTAAACTTTCATTTTTCTTAATACCCAGATAAAATTATTGCCAAATTAAAATACCCAGATTTCATTCAATTTTGTTTCAGCAAATTAAATTGGGGCTGTTGATTCCCTCTTGGTTTCCTTTTTTTTCCAGTGGTGGGATCAACAGTCTCGTCATTAATTAATAAAATTAATTAATTAATTTTCTGGGTTTAATTCTTCCCTCAATCACCATTATCTTTGGGTAATTAATTTCTCATACTCTTTATTTAACTTTTCAAATTGCATGCATGCCTAAATATATATATTATGTTACCCAAATGATGTTTTTCTTAATGTTATGTATGTTACATTTGCATTTATGGTCATGGTGGGAATGTTGTCATATCTATTTCATTTGATTGTATACGTTTTTCAAAATTCTTCCCACGTGTTTTAAAAAGGTATGTATACAACTAATTGTAATGGAGGAAGCATTAGATTACCCTATTTGAAAAGGTTATGCTGAATTTCTTTTGTTTGTGGCATATTGTATTTGAAGTTCATTTATTGCTATTTGGTATGGTGATTAGCATTTTCATTTTCATTGGAAGCTTATACCTAATCCATGACCTAATAGAATAAAAGAAATTGGAGCTCTAAACATCGACGCCCTCTTATATTGTGAATTAACATTTGGAAAATTGAATTCTTAACGTACTTTATTGATTATTCTAGTTAAAAAATCATCCCATTTTTGTACCAATCGAGGGTAACGTTAAGGTTGCGTTACTTGTGTATGCACGGCGGCATAGAAGATGAGTCTTTGGGTACATTTGGATAATCTTTTGTAGATTTAGTTGTTGAGATAGATAACATTTCAATGACCATGCATATGCATTAGATGATTAGATGGGGGGTTATTCAAAATAGTGACCTTATTCTAACTTGTAAAATACTCTCTCTGATTCAACTGATTCTTTACTTTGATTAAGATATTCATCACAAAATACGTAAAGAACACGTTGAGTAGGAGGCAGTAACTTGAGTACATATTGCAAATACTATGCTAGTAGTATGCATATGCTTATGGGTTTTTATTGTTCATGTTTCTTTTCAGTGTGTTGCATGATAACCTATAATCTCAACATATATTCATGAACATTGGAAAAAGCTTCAAGTGATTGTTTGTCAAGTGATGGAAACTAAAACCGTAGCTGAAACATCCGTCACTAAAGAAGATGAACATTCAATTCAAGAAGACAGACTACGGTCGTCTTCTGTTTCATCTGCATCATCAGTCAAATCAGCAACCTCTCAATTTGCATTTGAAGATCCATATCTACTAGAAATAAATGACCATGGTAAGTTCATTAACACGTAAACCTGCGATTTTATTTTGACAGCCTAATATTTTATAATGACGGGTTTTGATCTCTCGTAGGTAGCTTTGCTCTTGATAATGAACTGTGCAGCCAAAATGCTCCTGGTAGTGCATCAACTTTAGAAACACCGCCTGCTCAGGTGATGGAGCAACCTCCTGATGAGTCGGGTTATAGGATTCCATCGCGTGTTTTTGCCAGCAACAAATCAGGCACTCCAAACCAGGATTGGAGCACGGCTTCAAATGAATCATTGTTCAGTATTCATACCGGGAATATGAGTTTCACTAGGGACCAGTTTAACTGGTTGCTCAAATCGGGGGAACTAGGTATGTATGGACCAGGAGCATTACCCGGGGATATAAGGAAATCAGGGGAACTCCCTCCGCCTTCACCTAGAATCGTGCTCAAATCAGAGGAACAGAAACCCAAGGAGCAAATGGCACCTATGCCCCCGGTTCCACCTCAATCAGGAGAACAGATTATCGCTAATCATTTTAAGCCATCTACACCACCTCCGCCTGTAGTTAACAGACCACCTGATGTTGAGGTAAAAAGTTCGCCTAAGGTTAATGAGCCTGCTGTAACTCCTGATCCAGTAGTTACAGACAAAAAGAAAGGTAGAACTGTGTCCGATGAAATACCTCATTCAGCCGGTGCATCTCCTCACCATTCTGATGCAAGCGGTCAGTCATTTGCATTTCCAGTGTAAGTTGGCAACATTGTCTCTTCTTTTTTTTCCTTTCATTGAATTAAGTATCGTGTGCATAACATTAAATTTTAACGGGTAGCCCTTCAAACCAAGAAGGTGAGCCTTTAGTTGTATAATGTGCAAATTTCGATATCAGACTTAAAGAGCACTAGACAGATTGACTGGTTGTACCTTTGCATAAATTGCAGGCTTGCACAAATTGACAGGGATAAATCAGTAAATTCAGGTCAAAGTTGCGCAGAGCCAAAGAATACATCAGATCCTGAAAAGGAGGGACCAAAAACACCAACATCAGCTGCTTCACCCGCTCCTGCATCGTCCTCCTGGTTGTCCTACTTCTCTTGTTGTTTACGTCGTTGATACATGTAACGAAGCAGACAAATTATGGAGTGTTTATCAATGGAAGCTACCAATTACTCGTAGTGTTTAGTTTTTTTCTTTCTATTTCAAGTATATTTTGTTATATTTAGAATATTCTTAATTTTCAGGTAGAGTTTGTGAAAAGTAGTTTGTCTAATTCATTTGTATTATAATTCTCAATCAGCTATGTTCTGTACCAGCATTTATTCATAGTATTGTAGTTGTTGTAAGTCGAACTTTGCAGTAGTCAGATTTTGAAAATTTTCATTTTTCGGAAACTAGTTTGAGAAGCAGGATTTTTCTTCAAATTCAGAAATTTTACAACAGATGGAACCGCGAAGTGAAAAACATAACTGCTCGTTCTCTGAATTAATAGTCAGAAAGGTCACAAACTAGACTTTGCCAAAATCAGAAACATTCCGACATTCAAAACTCAAAAGTATGTTCTTTTCCATATCCAATAATGCCGAAAACTATGCTTCAATCATATGTACAATTCGGGTATATAACTACAGAAGTACTCGCTGGCTTCACTTGTCAGACATCTACAGATCAAAACAGTCAGCAGATGCTGACATCGACACCGCGATTATTTACCTAATGATTGATGTACTGTGGATAGCTAAAGCATAGCTAAAGTAACCCTAAATGCTGAAAGATTAGCTACTGATAGTAAACCTAAATGCTGAAAGATTAAGCTACAAGCATAGCTAAAGTATAGCTAGTAAGTACTATATAGGATATAGGATCATCAGTAGATGATCTCCTGTGGCCATTCCGCTTCCTTTCTCAACTCATCTCTCGGTTTGATAATCAGTAGATTATCTCATAGACATCAGCACACGTACCTTGTTATCCCTCTCGGCTCTTTTTGCAGCAGGTGTTCTTTCTAATTTGCGTTGATCTTCCAACCAGGCTTCCCTCACCTTTTCAATTGAGTTCAGAAGCTTCTTCTCTGGGGTCAAGAACTCAGAAGAATCGACAGTCCAGTCAGCATTGCCGACCTTCATTTTCCACATCTGACTGGCTGGTGAGGATTGTGGCTTGATAGTAATCATAGGCATGGGTGTCATGGCACCAATTTCTGGCTCACGCTGAGTATTTCCTGGTTCAGCATTGTTACTATCTTCTTGCTGCTCTTCTGCGTCTTGGTTCAAGCCGAGTTCTGCTCTCCTGCTCTCTATGGCCTGTTACCCTCGTCAAATCAAAATGATGTTATTGGTTGTCCTTACAACTAAACCTTGCCAAACTGACCTGGCCCAAGACCCAAACAGAACAGCCAGAACAAAACCCGAAATGACCTAACCCAAAGCTATGTGACCAGGAAAAAATCAAAGAGACTAATTCAAACTGCACTTAACATTTTCTATATAAAAAGCACACGGTAACAAACATGCCACAGGTTGTGTTAAGAGTAAAACAAACATCAAATATCCCGGGTACTGACATGACAAAGACACATTTTGCAGGCTGACCTATGCAAACACATCACGGTCTGCGTGTAGCTTATCTACCAAGTTCAGCTATTCAACACCTCAAGTAGCCCACATAATTAAGTTAAGAGGGCATGCTTCATTGCCTAAATCTTTAAAGTCACTATCATAAGCAGAGAATGTTGAACCCTCAACCAGCTAGCTTGAAATGTATAGAACCTGAATGTTGATAAAGTTGGCAAAGTATACATATTGAGTGCAGGACATCATACCAACCAGGAGATACACGAGTTTTAGGTGAAAGAAATCCAACTTTTCTTCATCCATAATTACATACAGTGATATTTTAAGTAGCAACACACAATTTCAGTGATGAGTTTATCTCCAAATTAACATGTCACAGTTTCGTAGATATAAAGAGTCAAAGACTGGTCTCAAGTCTCAACCAACCATGAAAAGGGTTCCCGGTAGTCGAAAGCTCCCAAATTGGAGATGTTCAATGATACCTTAACTAATTCATACTCACAAATTTTTAAACCCAGCAACCATTACATGGAATCAAGGTCAACAGCATTTGAATTTGATTATTTCTACTTCACAGGAAGCATATAAAACTTAAATTACCAAAGATGCATTAATGCTGGGTGAAGCTTGAAAGAGTGAAATACTCTACAAGTGAGCCGGTTTCTTAGATACTGCTAGAACAAATGTGATGGAAACCAGAATCATATATCACATCACATTACAGTAATTCACTACCAACAACAAACCCGGCAACAACAACACCCCAGTGCCTCAATGGCTCCCGCAAACTGCAGGGTAAGGTCCTGTGGTCCTGTGTTAGCCAAACAACAGTGATTCACTAACCAAAACCCGAAATCATGCAGCACATTGAACACTTTACATACAAACAAAATAGGATAAAATGATTTAAAGATGGAATCATCCAAGCAATAGATTCCCATATTAAACTAAACATACATCATTAATCAAACCAGACAAAACCCGAAATGCACAAATATAAAAATAGCCAAGAATCATTACCCTCATAATTCCAGTAATGTCCCTAAGAGGAGTTCTTGGGTACCAAGAAGGCAATTGCCTCCTTCCTCGGCCACCACCACGTCGAGCACCAGTAGTCCCCGGTGTTCTTGTATCCCGGACAACCACTACCGCCCTCTGCTGATTGCGGCCTTGCCCAATTCCCCCTCTCTGGACCCCAGCTGGACTCCCCGTTGATCCACCGCGACCAGCGCCACCATTTCCCGGTACATTCCTAAACCCATAACCTGATAACCCGGCTCGTCGCAACCCAGGTTCGTCCACCATGATGTTCACTCTACGAGGTGCTTTATCTAGAAGGGTAGAAATGTCAACTGGCCTTGACAACCTATCTCTTGATGCTGGTATAGGCATTTTTTTTCGCCGATTTTTAAAACCCTGCAACAATAATTCGATATTAAAACCAATTGAGAATCAACAAGAACTTACAGAAATATTCAACTACAAAAAATTGAAACATGCCCAGATAAAATGCAAGTTCACAAAGCTTATATTCGAAGAAATTCAGAAAAATGATATCAGACCCACTTGAAATTAAACACAAAGATGATTTCTTTTATCTCCGTAAAGGCGAAAATTTTACAAGAAACAAAGAAATAAGATTTCTTGATGCTGGTATAGGAATTTTTTCGCCGGTTATTCAGAATCTTGCAATGAATCGTTTCTAAAATCAATTGAATTAATTTGCAAGAAAAACATTTCTTAATCATATGATTGATAACGACCCACAAAAGTAATAACATTCGACGAACATTCGACGAACAAAAATCGAAGAATACCCAGATGAAATGCAAGTAAACAAGACTTATATTCGACGAAATCCACAAAAATGAACTAATTTATCAAATGAAGCGAAACCCAGATAAATAAACGAAGAAATGAACTGAATTGACCCACAAAAGTAATAACATTCGACGACAAAAACCGAAACATACCCAGATAAAATGCAAGAACGAAAGGCTTATACATTCAACGGAATTCACAAAATTGAACTCAGACCCATGAAATTAAACACAGAAAAGAAAACCAAGAACCGAACTGAATTGAACTAAAACTCGAATAAAATATGAAGTCAGACCCACATATAATGTAACAAGAAACAAAGAACTGAACTGAACTAAACCGAAATGAAACCCGAAAAACGTAGGATGAAATGAAAGGGGGAACATACCAAAATGTTGTGTGTATTGATGTTCTAGAGATAGAGAGAGAATGAAAGCAGAAATGGCAAAGAATAGGAATGGGAGTAGAACAGGGTTTTGTAGTCCTGAAATGATTAATTTCGGAAATGTGAGATTAATGTTTAAATTTGTTTACATTAAATTTTTAATTTAAGATTAAGGAGAGCGGGATTTTCAGATTTGAATTTGAATTTTAGATTGTTAAAGTACAATTTTGCCCTTTGCTTCACATTTTGGGCTCATTGGAGTAAATGGACTTGAATTTGAATGAATTGGGTTTATTTGGTGTTTGTTGTGGGCTGTGGCATGTGGGGGTTGTGTTTTAGCCTTGGCAAAAAGTTCATCCTAATCGGGTTATTTCGAGTTAGAATGTGTCGGGTTGAGAAATGTTGGCTCTAGCCATTTTTTATGATGTTTTTTGCAAAATTATCGAGGGATAATGGTTAATTTATGACAATAAAGATATGTGTCGGGCTCGGCAGGAAGGTCATTTTGGGTTTCGGAAGACCTAACAAAACCAACTCGACTCGAATGATCCGACCGGGACCCGAACAGAGGGTCCGAAACTAACCCAAAACTCCAATTGACCCACCCTGACCCGATAGTTTATTATCGGATACTGACCGTTATCCCCAATTAATTTGAGATAAAAAAAACCCACAAGGAAATGACCTGACCCTAATTATTGAAAACCCCAAGTAACCCAACCTAAAACCCAACCCGATTGCCCATTTACCAGATTTCAGGTCAAACTCGAGTCCTTTGTTAAAGTGTGAGTCGAGTTATTTGGGTTGACCAGTTTTTCCGAGCGTGAGTAGTGTTATTGCGTCGTCGGCATTTTACAAACATCATAGAATTTTGTAACATACGGAGTAATATTTACGTTCACGCTTTCTATCCGATTTTCGGCTAATTATATCAATCAAAATCGGACAAAAGCGTAAAAGACAAGAATAAAGACAATTAACATAATGAGAGCCTTTTAATCGTATTGAGTTAATTTCCGAGACCACCGTTTTGCACCATTCATAACCATGAAAACTAGGTCCATTTTATATAATTGAAAAACAAAGTAACATGCAAATTTTTGGGTGAGACGACCTTACCCAAGAATTTGTGTTATTTTGTAGGTGAGTTCACCCAACCCATCATTGCCCTCAAAAAAATGAATAACCCATCATTAGATTTACATCTTCATGTGCGTGGATTGGGATGCATCTCATGGAGGACACTTTTTCACTACACTTTGGAGGAAAATGGGTAAACAACTGGACAACATTAAAATCACGAAAGGAGAAAAGGCGTATGCAAAGGAAGCTTGGTGCGTGCTACTAGAAAGCAAGTTTTCGTGTTGAATAGGATAGATTGTTTGTTCTTTTGTACTCATTTTGTTATATTTTCGTTTCTTGTGAATTTCTGGGACCCTACACTCTGTAGGTCTCTGGAATTTTATCCCGTTTTGGCAATCAAAAAAAAAAAAGATTTAGCGCAAATCCAACAAAAGCCAAAGAAAATCTCCCTCCTTGTGCAACAGAGTAGTATTTATTTTTCCTTTTCTCACAAATCACAATATAGTACTATGCCAAAATAAGACACGTCACATAATTCAACAAGTTGGGATGTGGGATGTCAAAAATGCCAAATAGTAGTAAGAAATACCAAATGATTTTTACTACTAGGCCAATGGTTAAAATTTCTAACGTGCAGGTTAAAAAACTAATCATATTTAGAGTTAATCATCATTCAAATACTACATTGAATAATCTACAGCAACTAATCAGATGATATAATGCTTCAGATCTGACCGCCTCTCCTCTGCAACTTAAACCTTGAAATCGGTTTTGAAGGCTGCGTAATAACAACATTTTTATCAGTCTCCTATCATCATCATAACCAAAAAGAAGAACCTTCAAAGTTCATCACAACATAAAAAAGTTCACGAATTCTTGTGTAAAACCGACTCACATTTTACCTATAAATGCTCTCATAACTTCACTGACTACCTTCTGTTAAGCGAGGGCATATTTAGACAAGACCAATTGTGTAAAGTAAAGAGAATGTGTACCTGACTAGTAGTTCCTTTGTTGGGGTTAGTTGGCACATCAAATGTCCTCTCTACGATTGAACCAGAGAAGGCCTGCAAGTGATTAAGAAAATAGTAAAGCGAATATAGGAAGAAAAACTCCATCCACCGAAGTTTGGATGTATAGTTCGAATAAATTTACCTTCATACTATTGATAGCTTGCCTTGACATTAGACTTCCAGCATCTTGGTTAGACATCGAGGCACCAACCTGACATGAAAGAAAGATATGGTATCAAGGAGAAGAAAAAGAAAGTTATCATTATAAACAAACTAAAACAGTGATGAGAACAAGAACCATATTTCACCCACAACATAAGTAGATTCAACGGTTTCTAACCAGCCTACAACATGCTTCATATAAATCAAATATAATTGTTTAAAACGTACAGAGTATTAACAAGAAAAAGAAATCTGAAATGGGTTTTAAGAAAAGAAAGAGTGAAACATCCTTCATCAGTAGGAATCTCAAGGTCAAACATCCTTCATCAGTAAGAAGTCAAAAAAGAAAACCTTCTCAGAACTTGTAATACTAGTATATGACGGAATAAGCAAAATGATTCACTAAGCAATTTGCCAATTTCTATTATTGATCATCTATATTTATTTTCACTTGTGTTCTTAAAACAAGGAAAGACTGAGACATTGAGCGCACTTCATTCCTTGGATGCCTTTGAGGCATTAGGTAAAGTTGCTGCTACGTAGGAAGTACAGGGTTAGACATTAGCAACCGCAATACAGCATGAAAAGAAGCACTAATGACCATGAAACAAGATACTGTGCACGACTTGCTGAACTTCAAATATTCAGGCAATCACAGCACCAAGTTGCCTCTCCCAAGAGGGTTAGGGCTAATGGCATGTCAAGAGGTGGGGCCTGCCATGGAGTCATTACCACCATTATGCCTCCCCTAGAGATGGTGGTGGTAATGAAAAAGTAGTAATCAGTTATCAGAGTGAGTGGGCTGATAGGGCTGCAATAAGAGCCCATTCAAGTAACAAAAGTTTATAAGCTACAGGCAAATACAAGAAGGGCGAGTTTAAAGGTTATAAAGGTATGTGAAAAAACTTGGCCTTCTTTGTACCCTAAGATGTTTTACTGAATAAGGCATACATTTATAAAGCATTATGGTGATAAGACGTCATGCAATAATGCAATTAGAGGCCTGACTGGAGAGAGGTTGAGTCACACATCTATGAAAAACTTGTTATTAGGAAACTGAGTTGCAGTAGTCTTATCTTCGGTCAGATTAGCGGAGGACAGTTGTAGGTAATCACAACACAAAAAACCAACGGTGCAAATATTTAGCAATAATAGCCCTCTTGCAAAAGAGAGATTTTTGCAGCGCTGGGTAAAAAGAAAATTCAAGGCAAAAAATTGCTTTTGCTTTGCTCCTAATATAAAAACTAATCTTTAATCGCCTGCTTCTTCTGAGACATGGCATAGAACTTAAAACTAGCTTGAGATTAGATAGGCCTATAAAATTCTCAACCCTAGAAAACTCCACTGGATGGTTAAGAAAGACGATGGCCATGGTGCAGCGATAAAGGACTTGTTTTGTGGCAGCATTGTATTAAAATTTTGAAATGTCCCGGATTTCAAGATTTGACAAAATACGAAACTTCCACGTGGCTGAGTAGTTTTGTTGAAGAATAAGCCTTTTTAGTACTCCCTCCATCCCATTATTATCTTTCTAGTTTGACTTTTGAGGTCAAAGTTTAATAACTTTGACCTTAAATAAGTGTATAAAAAGTAAAACATGATGATAAAATATTTACATTCATCGTGACAAAGTCTTTCGTAAACTTTTTTCCGAATGAAAAAAATATGAATATAAATGGAGAAAAACAGAGTCAAAGTGGTGTCTTGGACACCGTGTAGTCAAACTAGGAAGATTATTATGGGATGGGGGGAGTATAACACACACCAAAACTTAAAACAAAGAACAAATGCAGAAGATTTAGATCAATCAAAGGCCAACTTAATGGTACCTTGGGTTTTGACTTTGATACTGGCTGAACACTGGTCTTCAAAACAGTTGGAACATCTTCAACAACTGGTTTACCCACAAGGGTTTGTGGTAAAGCTTTCTCAAAAGAGGATTCATCTGCTTATAAATGTCAAAATGTAAAAGATAACATTAGTATTTAGAGATAAAGCACCAACAAAGACAGTTATTGCGATTGTTTGGCCTCTGATAACCCAAGACATTACATTTCAAACCCCGACCATCAAAATGCAGATTGATGGCAATCAGAGATGTTTCAGTTAGGTTCCACTTTTCAATATAAATATAAGACCAGACAGATCAGAGCTGCCACAAAGTAAGTGCCAATGGGCCATGAACTACATTATTTGAAAGCAGATAAGAAGTCATCCTGAATGAAGCAACATACCTTTACGTATTGGCAGCCAACTCGAATTTTTCTGCTACACAATGGAAAAAAAAAAAGGTAAAATAAGTTTATACTACCAGCGGCATGTGTTAAAAGTAGTTAAAGATTCACTTTCAGGCACTCACAACCAACGGAACCCAGTTAAGAATACAGTCCCGGCAGAACAAAAATTGCTTAGTACTTACATTTGATGTCGCAGCAACATCTGGATGAGAAACATCAGAGAGCACACTGCCATAAGACCTTGCAGCTGAATGCTTTTTGTCCTAATAGTGAAAAGTTGAGTAGTAGAGGGTTAACGACAGGCGATGCCTTTAAAGATGTTTCAATTACATAATTTCAAAGGGGCTGGAGCTGTTTATAACTCAGTAAAGTAAATGACTTCTTGTCCTCATAGCTTTGCTGACTTCACCACTCTATTTCTTTCTAAAAAAGAGTAAAGTTGTAGCTCAGTCTTTCAATTTTGAGCAGCAGAAGATATCTCTCTATACATTTTACACTAACTTTTTCTTAATTCTCTTTATATTATATTAAGCATAGTATTTAATGTCATTTAGGGATTAACAAGAGTCTAATTTCATCAAAGGTGCGAAACATGTATCTTAGTTGATTACAATTTTAAAATCAGGTGTTGCTTTCTAATGACGCACCTGAGTATCAAGATCTTCATCATATTTATCTTCATCCTGGTGTTCAATATCTTCTAATTCAAGTTCTTCTTTCTCAAGCTCATCAAATCTAGCCATCATACGAGCATATTCTTGGTCATCAATTACTCCAGTTGCACTATCCGCTACAGACACATTAGGTGCATTTGAATTTTGTTGGCCTTGAACTGCATATGTTAGCATACAGTTTAGATAGTAGCTTCTACAGTCGACATGTAATTATTCCACTCGGGTTCTTACCAGCATAGCAAGAAACTATAAGAGAGCATGCACAATTCAACATATTAAGATTCATACCCCCATCATATTAATCTATTAAAGAAATCTGATCCCATACATTCAAGGCTTAATCAACCCATTCCCTTTCATATTTGCATGTAAATATGTAATGATATACAGTTGAAAGGAAACAAAAATAACAACATTTCTCATATCTATGATGGGGTAAGGGGCCGAATGTGAGCAAGGCTGTTTTCAGAATGACCCATAAATAAAATTGCATCAGAAAACATGTTACTTCACAAAAGTACCAACAACTTAACATCCATGTTGCGTGATTCTGCCATACTCCATTGTCAATGCAAAGGAAACCGTAGTCCAAGGAAAAAAGTTCAGTAATAAGTACGACAGAATAAATTTCTGAAGCTTCTGCAGTAAAACTAGTGAACTGAAGCAGATATCATGCCACCTATGACCTACCTGATAAACAAGATACCATGTGTTGATGTCCCTAAACTACATATAAGAGTAAACCCAGCTAACTTATGAAGCAGACTTGTACAAGTAGTAAACAGGACAAAGATGAAAATCTTGGGCCCAAATTGCAAGGGTAACTTTTCCCCTAATTGACCTACTGTATAATGAGGTCATTCTTATAAATTATGGGAATCAAAATGTGACATGATGTAATCGCCATCATCTTCCAAACAAGGAAGTCATGTATGTGAATAAAAAATGTCTTGCCTGAATTTGACATACTTTCTTCAAAACCTTCTTCACCATCATCATCGTCATCATCATCAATATATTCCTCTCTGATTTCCACAAGACCCTCCTGTGTTTCACAATGGGTAACTAAATAAGCATGTGAATATTTGACATGAAAAACAATGACTAAGAAGTAATTCAAGAGCATGGATAACTTACTGCAGCTTCTTCGGCTGTCTTGTCAAAAAATGAAGCCTCAGTTTTGAGATCTTCAATCACAGATTTAAGTGAATCAACTTCAGAATCCAACATATTTCCTCTTCTCTTAAGAATGTCGGAAGTTTGTTTGGCTGATCTTTCAGCAAAATAGCCCTCACCTAAGAGAACCTAAGAGCCATTAATACATCATTTTATCAGAACTTCCGTAGTTGTGAAGTCCATTTTACGAACAAAAGAACAATATCGGTCTTGTTAAATTAAAAACAAAGATCAGCTAACAGTCTACAGCTTACAGCAAGTCAGCAATACATCACCAAAATATACCTTACTCATGGAAACAAAAATTTTTGCAATTTTAAAAATGTATTGTTGCAATAGTGAGCTAACAAAGTTGATCCGCAGTATACCTTTTCCAGAGTTAAATATTTTACCACACGAAAACATCAGCATCCTTCAAAAGTTTAAATAGCTGTTTACGCCAAAACTAGTATTACTGGGCCACAGGTTTTTAGTAGACCATCACTTAAGCCTTAAAGACGGATAAACACAATCCCAACTTATGAGTAAGTGAAACTCACAGGACTCCCCTTCCCCAAGTTCAGAGTTCAGACCACTTTGGTTTGCTTGTCAAACCGCAATATTTTACTGCAGGGAGGCATATAGGCTACTGAATGTCATTGTGATATTGCTAGCGATTCCAGAAGAGACATACTTACACAATTAGCCACCTATTATGGTAAATTTCTGCCAAAAGATGTCGTCAAATAGACCAACTCATATTGCCTCCCAAGTCACTACTAATCTAAACAATAACTTCAAGTTGATCCACCACATATCAATATTTATGGTTAAAAACATACAACAGAATGACCAACCAAGTCTTGCACAAAAATGACTCTGTACTTGATCTAAAAAAATAATTTTGTTTACCATAAATTCATTTGTATGAACCAATCGACCTGGAAAGAATGCAGCTTTCCCGAACGGAACCTGAAAAGAAAAACTATTAAAGTGAAACTCTCCTTGCCATTGCAGGCATATTAAAAGACAGCTGAAAAAATGGAAAAAGAGGGATACCATAATCTGGTGATGGAGTTCATCAGGAAGGCGGTTCACTAAGTTGATTAGGTTGGTGTTGTCATTGACAAAGCTGTGAAGGTTGTCAAGCTCCTTATACTTCTCGGTGATATTGTCCTTGACGCGCTGCGCAGCTTTCTGAGCTTCCTCAGCCGGGAACAGCGATGACAATGATGTCACTGTTCCCTTACCCCGTGAATCCATGAGCCTCAAGGTGACTCAGATTAAAAATGTGTATGATGTACAAGAGCAAAAACTACAAGCCTGTAACAAATGACCAGCACATATGAAGTTAAAGACCAATCAAATCGATTAAATCATGTTTAACAATATGCCTATATGGCGTACAAATTCATTTACCATGTAAGCTGCCAATTCAGTTATTAGAATAAACCAAAGAGTAAACGATGATCTCTCTTGAATGCCTATGGCCAACAAATCTTATAAGAAGTCGAAAGAGTAAACTCCATTCTATCATCTCTCTCACTCTCTCTAATCTTTCTTCTGCTGTTTGCTATGCAGCCCAAAGTCAGACCCCCAAAATCATTCATCTCCGATATTCATCTGAAGGTAGTAAGTCTTAAACTTAAAAAGCTAAGTTGTCAAACAACCTGCCATTAATCTAAAAATCCTACTTTACAAAAAGAATACTAGATTTATCAAACTAAATTTACTTGGCATTAAACTAAAAATCATACTTTACCAAAAGAAAGCAAAGGCACGGAGGTGCTGGAGTTGGGAACTGTGCCAATGGAGGAAACGGGGTTTACAGATTTTCAATTTCATGCACAGGAGATGGAACTGTGCCGATATTCTATGCTATCGGACAGTCTTATAAAGGAGTTAAGATGGTATTACACTAGATTTTCAACATCGAACACTCGACAAAACAATCATTCAACAATATCAAATGACCAAAGCAAACATTCTCACTAAACATCCAGCATTCCTTTGCAAAATTGTAGCATAACATAAATCAAAGCAACAATTAACACACTTACAAAACCTAATTACAGAATTATACCGTCTTACAGAATAAAACTGTCCTTTTAATGGCTAAACTCTCATCAATTACCATAATACCATCAATAAATGAGTGTGTTATATATAAAAGAACCGTCTCACACCGTAACACGGTCTTACAGCAAAAATAGGTTTTAGTTGGCTAATTATTCAATTGGATCCGTTCTACACTATAAGACGGTTCTATACGAGAGTCGCTCTTCGAAACTAAACAAACCAGCTATTCCACCAACATTTCGCCCTAAAATCATCACTAAATAATCTCTAAAGTTACAATAAATTTACTTATTTACACACAGTAACTAGACAATATTAAAAAAGCAATGGTTAATTATAACTAAAAATGAAAATTAATGAGTGATAAATTGAGATTAAAATATTTACCAGATGAAAATTATCGAGGTAACGGCTCGAAGGGGAAGAAGTTCAACAATGGCGGAGGGAAAAAATTGGAGAAATTTATACGGAGTATTTGTGTTTTCTTTTTCTAATTTTCCGAATATATTTGTTCGTTTGAGAGAATCTGAGCCGTCGATTTGGTGTTTTGTTAGTCATCTAACGGTTGTGATTGGAGGAAAGGGAAGTTAAAAAAAAATGAAAAATTCCGTTGCCGGGACTTGAACCCGGGTCTCTCGGGTGAGAGCCGAGTATCCTAACCAACTAGACTACAACG
>JAYMSF010000440.1:0-16035 GCA_036897335.1 Silene vulgaris | reverse complement strand
GCGGCGGAGGGCGGGGGGGGGGGGGGGGTGGGGGTCACAAGTTCTAAAAGTTTTCTGCCTTGTGAAGTAAGGAACAACCCAGTACTCCAGTAGTGACAGACATTGAAAAAACTTAAATCAACTTGTCACGGTTTGTGTTTATTCAAGTCAAAATTGCGCGTCTATGGTGCCTATACGTTAAATTACCTTCTGTGGATAACTAACACACTAGCTGAAAGTGTCACAGATATTTTCGTGCGAGTATGCAAAGCCTTGATACTCGAAGAGGTGCGATGATATGCAAAGAGGTGCGAAGATTACGTGAAGGGGTGCGAGGAATAACCAGCTTTCCCTCCTCTTGCATGCGCGCCACATGGCGCCCTCACCTTCACTTCCAACCGCCATATATTGTTGTATTATCAATAATAATCGTTGTTCAAATGTTTATACTTGTATTCTATTTCCGCTTTATCATACATTAGCGATATCTAAAGGGGTTAGAACTCTTAGAAGCCTTACTTAGCGCTTTATCGCACCAGTGCTAAGTGGCGCTCGTCCCATTTCACTACTCTAAAAAGTAGGGGCGTGACAAATGGCGCACTCCCTCAAAAACGCAGATAGAGCTTGCCCGTGTTCTCAAGATATGTTGAAGTTTTTGCAACACATTTTTAAAGAACTCAAAGTGATTAAACACCTTACTGAAAAACAATGACTTCATGCTGAATGTAAATCATGTTAATGCTCAGAAACTCTTGCTGAAAGGGAATACATAGAAGAAAGGAATAAAAAAAAAAATTACCTGTAGCCCAAAATAGTTAACAAATCCATGCTTTCCTAAGGCATCTGCAGAAGCTCTAATGATGTCTTCAGAATCAGCAACAACTCCTCTGCAAGAAATTAAAGGGAAAGAAAAAAAGTTGCATCACATCATACAGGAAAAAAATGATGTTCAGAAATCTGTAAGTGAATGACCACTAACCTTAAAGTTACAGTAAATCTATTTCCTAATAGCTGCCCAAGTTGAAGCCCTTCTGTGACATAACTAGGAAGGCAGTAACAGAAAACAGGGTAATTACAAGTACATCAATTAATAAACATATGAAAATCCAGAATCTGTTTCTTTGACCTTACCAGAAGTCGCCAACTTTTATGCCAATCAACTTTTCATTGAGCGAAGCTAATCTACTAGCATGTTGCTTGAACATAGTTACCTGTGAAGTGAGAGGAAAATAACAATCAGCTGAAAATTTTGATTCCACTGTCAAACGATATGTTCCTAAGTATATGCAGGCAAAAAATAATGTAATCACAAAGCAAGAATAAGACAAAATAACACCTTCAAAATAAGACTGACTAAAGCTGATCTGCTGATGTTATGGTACAGACAGTAGGCTGAGCTATGTATACAGCTACATATAGACAAGTTATGATACACTTCAAAGATCAGAGAGATGACATCCTCGTGGGGGTCGATATACTTGAAAGAGTGTGTAGCCTAAATTAAGTCTTAAAAATGGAAAACCTACAAGAAATTTAAACTTAGAATCTTCTTTACCGTGGTCTAAAAAAGTAAGCTTGGGCAGAAGGCATGATAATGCTCTAGCCAAAATGCCACTAGTTTTTCTATCACGCAGTTCCCTTTACCCCAGCACACCGATCCCCCGCCGAGTCGCATGTCAACACCACTCGTCAACCTATACGACGCATAATATGCACTCGACATGCCGGAAAATGACTTCACTCTGGTACGGCAAGCAAAATGGTTCAGAGGACTTGATAAATTTGCTGCTGTCTCAAAGTATAGAATTCTATGGAGGTTTTTACCGTCACCCAAAACTCAATACATTCTCATGCTTGTTTCAGCAGTGGAAAGTGGTAAGTGAGTATATAAAGAGCGTACAAAAAGTCTTAATTTCTATGATGAAAGTTTTATTAGCACCTAATTCACTTCTCTATTCTTGCATGCCAGAAAGGGAGCGTACAAAGAGCCAAAGAAGACTCGCAAGATTATTCACTTCTCTATTCTTACATGCCGGTAACATAAACTGAACATGTATAGGGTGCTGACATCAAAATCAGGTTAATTTAGAAAGAAACAAACATACCCTTTGAGTAGACACAGAGCGCTTGTCCTTCGTACCTGAAAATCCAAACGACTTGGGCTGCAAAACAAGAAGTCATATACAAGTCACAATAATGATTTTACGATAAATATCAAATAACATAAATAAAAACAATAAATGGTATTGACCAATTTTTATGCAAGAATTGTTGACAAATCATTGGCTAGTTGCTATATCATATTTCAGCGTCAATAACTGGGCATAAATGCAAAAGGTACCTGGACTCCTAACATCTTGCCAATCAACCTCAAGGCCTCCTGCGTGTCCTTGTTCTCCTTGTAAAGATGAAACCTTCAATACAAATTATGGGACAATTCAGAAATCTAATAAAGAAACAAAATAAAACAAGCTGAGTCACTCTGCAATGCTTCACTCCATCAGAGCTGAAACATTATGCTTAAATCCAAGCATATCATCCATTAGGTTACTACGAATAGAATAAGCAAATGCAAAAATAAATAAATAAATATGATGGAACATTGGTATTCCAAATGATAAAACTACAATATAGATATCATAAGCAAACAATATTGTTCGTGTCATCACCAAACAATTACTGTCAAGTGTGGAGATATACTTTTCCTTTACAAACCAAAGATGTGAGAGTGAGACTTTCGCCTGTATAGAAAGTGTGAAAGACTAAGGGAGCGTTTGGTTCGAACTGGGGAAAGGGAAAGGGAATCAGAAAAGGAAAGGAAAGGGTTTCCCTTTGATTTCCTACCTTGTTTGGTCTTATGTAAATAAGGGAATGGAAAAGAGAGAACCAAAAATCCAACTACTACAAACCACCAGCTGTAAACCACCTCTACCCATGCCTGCAGCCTCACCACCGGCGAGCCGACACTCGCCTCGTCGACACCACCCACCCTCCCCTACCACCAAAAATACCAGGTGCTGGGGAAGGATGTTCCGGTGGGGTGGGAAGGTATTTGTTGGTGGTCGTGCATTGTTTAGTGGTTTGGAGATGGTTGATTAGAAGGAAGGTGAGGATTTTGTGGACAGTCAATTGACTGGCAATAGAGAACGCCGGGGAGTGGGCCAGAGTGATGGGTTGTTGGCATCGGCGGTGGTGGTGGTGTCGGCGTGAGGGAAGGCGGTGGGTGTAAGCGCTGTACCGGTGGAGAAAAGAGGTAGTAAGTTAAGGAAATGGGTTACCCTTGAGAGTGTGGGAGAATCAAACTAGAGGACTTTGGGGTAATCCCATTCTGAAAATTGGGTGAAGGGTAAAGAAAAAATAGGTAAACAAACAACAACAAAGGGAATGAATGGATTTCATTCCCTTTCCTTTCCTAAAGATCCCTAACCAAACGCCTCCGCAAGGGTGTGAAGCAACGAAGAATAAATCTAACGAATAACAGAATGCAAGTTTCTATAAACCATAAGAAGAAAATTTGCAACTAAAAAGACAAATTAACAATTCCATACCTCAAGAATTTCCCACGATCTTCTGGCCAATCTTGTGAGCCTCTCTTGTCAAATGGTTTGCCATCCCTGTCTTTACGTTTTCGAGTATTTTTTCCCCTGTTTTGAGACCCTCCTGAACTTAGTCTCACACGGATGCATTTTGAGGAGTCTGTAGGTCCGTCTATAACATCTGTCACGAGAAACTTCAATTTCTCTTTGAAGAAGGTGTGTACAGCCTGAAACAGCCAAAAGACTAGCACAATAAAGCTAATTCTCACAACAACAAAAACTTGTACAAAACTAATGGCAGAAAAATAACATAAATTCCTACACATGAATAGTGTAGGCACTAAAGGGTCATATCCGAGTCAATATGAACAACGAAACTTCACTAAACATCTAGTCAGAGCCCTACATTTCATATACTGAAGCAAATTTCAGGAAAAGAACCCTCAAGTACGATACTAACTTGTAATCAAAACTCCGTTCACCTCTACTATAAGTCACAAGTCTCACACAACTATCTTCAAGCGTAATTTAGATAGCATTTGAGGAGGGAGTGTGAGGGGGGAGGATTGAAGAAATGGAGAGAATTTCGAGCAAGGGAATTTTCCCTTCTTCAAATCTTTTCTATAAAGTAGGGATTTTTGGTTTGTTTGCAAGGAGGGAAAATGGATATCTATTCCCTCCACCTCCCTACCCCTCTATTTTCCTAGTACCCTATTTGCTAACCAATCAGCGGAATTTATATCCCCCCTCCCTCCCTTCCGGCCTCCCCTTCCTTTTCCCTCCAATTCTCTCCGCCCAAATAAGCCTCGAGACTCCAATTTATGTAGACATATCATATCACTGCTCATATAGCTACATCAGTTTCCATCAGCTTAATAACCGTCATATTAAGCACCTAGTCAAGCCATGAGAGGAGGATGCACACGAGTCCGTAACCAAACAATTTATCTACTATAAAACAAATGGCAATCCTACGTTCAAAAATTTAAACAAAGTAATGAAGTATATATACGAGTTTATACTTTACACTATCCATATATACAAACAAAACTTCAAATTCTCACTTTATAGAAGTTGTGTACAGCATAAAACAACCAAAAGAATTGCACCATAAGCTAATTCCCACCACAAAAAAGTTATTGGTAGAAAAATAACATAACTTTGTTACATATGAATAGTGTAGGCACTAAAGGGTCATATCCGAGTCAATATAAACAACAAAACTTCAAAACTGAACATCTAGTCAGAGCAATACAATTCATATACTAAGGAAAAATGCAGGAAAGAGCCCTAGAACCCTCAAGTAAAATACTAACTATTGCCAGAATTAATTTGCTCAATGTATTCCTTATAATCAGCTTTGCAATACTACCGTGCGGTGTGATTTATCCGAGCTTGGGGAAAGCACCAATGGATCAATATCCCCACCATTGCGAGAATTAATTTGCTCAATGTACTCCTTCAAATGATCAGCATCCGCATCACCTACCAACGACCTGAAATCCTCGATTTCCGACGTATAACTTTTATCCAACACCTCTACTGCCTTCTCCTCCTTCTTCTTCTCCTCCAACTTAAATAATCAACAAACAACAACACACAAACACTCCACAAAATCAAACATGAACTGACAAAACCTCGATATCGTAAATTATAGTAAATGAATACCCTAAATTTACCTCAGGAGGAACACTAAGTGAAGTTAACCGCACAACATTACCATCCAAATCAACTTCATTCACAATAAAATCAGAGTATCTACACAATCAACCAAAAACAACAATCAAAATTCATAATTAATCGCATTAATTTGAGTATAATGATGAAATTAATCAAATTAGCATCAAAATTAATCGGAAAAAAACCGTTGTTTGAGAATGCCGCGGAAACCGGGGAGATTAGAGATGTAACAGAGGATTCCGACGTCGGATTCTTCGACATTTTTTGAATTGATTGAAAGATTATCGTCAATTGAGGGATTCATTGTTGAAATTGTTGATTTGGGGAAATAGGGTTTAACGATTTTGGTGCGTAGAAATGTTAGTGTTCGTTTATGCCACATTTAGGGGGTTTTGATGTCGGGGTTTAAAGTTTAAACCCACTACTTTTCCCTCTAACTAGTGGATTTAAAAATCTAATCGGTTTTCGCGTGGTCATCGCGTCACTCGTAAATATGGTTAAAAACTTCTTGAAATGGTCAAGTTATTCAAATGATAGTTTCATGGGACGAGTGACATACTTTTTTTTTTCTTGACGATGGAACTCGGAGCCGCTATCTTAGGTGCACATTGGGTAAACCCTAAGGTATACGAAATAGCATGCAAACCTCGTAAACTAGGTAAGCTACCCGAGATTGACATGCTCGAAGTCTATTAGGCATGGACCCAGACCAACAATGCTCCACAGTATTTGCTCTTGAGGAGGTTTGACCCCGGGTCTCCTCGAAATTTCACCCAAGTTTTAATCACTAGACTCTCCACCCTTGTGGGCTGACATGCATTTTTATTATAGTGTTAGTGAACTTTTATGGAGATCAAGCTCGGTAGGAGTTGTTAAACATTTATTCTGAATTTTGTGTTTTAAAGTCGAAGGCTTGTGTTTGTTGTGTGAGGAGGTTATCATATCTTTACATGTGACAATGTAGCTCTTTTGTGTATCAAGTCTTTATCTTGTTCTTTCCAACTTTTTTTTAATTGAACTCTATTAGTTAGCTCAGCTCATTTGTACTCACAAGTTATTAGTTGAATTCCATTAAATTAAGCTCAATTTAGTTTAGTTTAGTTTAGTTTATCTCAGGTCCATTTAGTTCATTTCAAATCCTTTCGATCTGAAAGAACAAATCCCTATGTACTCAACTTTGTACATTTCTTCAAGAAAATAACGTCTTTCTGCTAGTTGAGTACCTTGTATGGCCATTTTACTATAAGTGAGTTAGAACCTGTAACCTAGTTATTATGTTTGTAAACTTAATACATGCTCTCCTTTACCAGTGTCCCGTAGTTGCACTTGATTGACACTCTAACACTGTGTATATCATGTTCTTGTAGGATTAGAGGAAAGTTTTAGCATAATGGTGCTAAAATAGGGTTATATCAAATGGAAAGGAAAATGCAACAACGTGAAGATGATGTATCGACAATATCAAAGCAATAATACCGTGCTTATTCAAAAGAACACAATGAGGAGATACTCATTTTCTCAGAACATTGTTGGAACTTGAAAGTGAATGCGCATTTAGCTAACATCTTCTAACTTTTGTCCATAAAAACAACACGAGTAACTTACAGTAAAACACCTTGTTGGTATCATGGTATGAGAACTAAGTACTATCAATCTCCCTAATTACCCATGTAAACTTACTCTTCGTTATCAGTATCTTCTTAAAACCGCGAAATTACATCTTACCTTATATGTTATAATCAGGAGGAGAAGGCACGAGAAATATAGATGTTTTACTAATTCAACAATGACAAGTCAAAATGACAATGCCTTAGCACTTCAAATTGTTAACATTACGGAGAGAGGTTCTAATAAGTGCATGAGTAGAATGTACATAACCTCAACCAATTCAAAGACGGTATATTCTCGTAATAAATACATTACCATCTTAGTTACTTATTTATTTGCATTTAATTTTTTATCTAAAAAAGAATCATCATAGCAAAAACGGTTGGTCACATATGCCCGTCACAAATTTCGGACGGAAATCATCGTCTAAAACAAAAATTTGTGTAAACAAAGCCCAAACAAATGATCCATATACCCAGAAGATTTGTACTTAAAAAAGCCCACCATTAAAACAAACCTAAACAAAGAAACCAATCACTATATAATCCCCACTAGGGTTTCTCACTCGCACTCCATTTTCCCCAAATCGCCGAAACTCCCTTAAACCCTCTTCAACAATGGCCGTCGGGTAAACCCTAATTGATCTCTCCATTTCCCCCAATTTCTGCTATTTTCGATTCCTATGTATTTATCATTGAATCAATCTAATCAATTTACGTAATTTTGCAGGAAGAACAAGCGGATTTCCAAGGGAAAGAAAGGAGGCAAGAAGAAGACGTAATTTCTCTAATTCTTAAGTTCATTCTTTTTGTTCTTTTTGCGTTGATTTTGATCTTTAGGGTTTTGGTTTGATTGATTTTGTTAAAACTGATCGTTTCGATTGTTGATTTTTAGGGTTGATCCATTTACGAAGAAGGATTGGTATTCAATCAAGGCTCCATCAATTTTTACTTCCAGAAATGTTGGGATGACTCTTGTGTCTCGTACTCAGGGTACCAAGGTTCGATTTTTCCCCAATATTTTTGTGATTTTTGTGTTAATTTTGAACAATGTTTGTGTGTTTGATTATAAAGTTTAAGATTTTGTGTTATAATTTTGTGGTAGTTTATGTTGAATGTTTGATTTGATGTGTTCATAGCTTCAGTTTCCATAATTTTGTGTATTAGATTTGAAAATTTGATATTTTTTAAGTAATTAAGCTAAGATTTTGAATTTTTGAATTTAGCATCGTCTCGAATTGTGTTTTAGTGCCTTACTGTGTAGGATTGACAATAAAAACCCTGTATTACCTAACGAGTTTTCAAAATTAGCTAGATATCGAATTGGGATTTTCATTTTGACACACATTTTATCACTATTTAACTTGTTTATTTAGCTCTAAGATTTGCGCTATCTTGTAGATAGTTATTTGCGTCTAACACTCTAGTTGTCGGGTATTGAGCTTCTGGTGATATAGTTATTTGAAGCAGCTTTAGGATCAGAATGAAAGTTAGATGTGTGAAGTGTTTTTGATAGGAAAACAGGCTATTAATTTAACTCTACTAATTTTTGAGGTCGGATGTGTGTTCATTTTGTTACGGTACGCTAATGTTTGTGTGAATAGATATTTGACATTTATTTTTCTTGTTTTAAAACTTTTACATGATCTATTGATCATATGATTTAAACTAGTTTTTCAAACCTGAAATTGTGTAGTCTTTGTCTTATCCAGTAATAAATCATCATAAGAGTGTCTAGTGGTTAACCAAGTATTTAACATTTGTCCAATTTATCTTTATATGCATTTAATTAACCTGAAAATCTGTAGCAATTTGCTGTTTCTAGAAAATTTTAGATGTAATTTGCCTCTTTTTACCCCAAGTCCAATGTACACAAAGTAAGTGGGATGGTTGATTGCTTTATCTGTCTCAGTCTGTGAGTTCTTTGAACTTATAGTTCTTAACAAAAATGGCAGATTGCTTCTGAGGGTTTGAAGCACAGGGTGTTTGAGGTCTCATTGGCTGATCTACAAGGTGATGAGGATCAATGCTTCAGGAAGATCCGCTTGAGGGCTGAGGACATCCAGGGCCGCAATGTGCTCACTAACTTCTGGGTATTTGCTTCACCCTGGGAATACTTTCTTTTTATTTCGTCGTTGAAACATATCTTGTTGTTGAAACATATAGAGTTGATTGTTGTGTTCTGTTGGAAATTTCAGGGTATGGACTTTACCACCGACAAGCTTAGGTCTCTTGTTCGCAAGTGGCAAACTCTTATCGAGGCACATGTTGATGTCAAGACCACTGACAACTTCACCTTGAGAATGTTCTGCATTGCCTTCACTAAGAGACGCCCTAACCAAGTGAAGAGGACCACTTATGCTCAATCTAGCCAGATCCGCCAGGTTCATTGTTTGTTTTAAGGGAGTAGTACGTTATCTGCTAATTGTAAAATCGTCAGGGGATTCTTCTAGTGTTTACTGTATTCATCTTTCGGTCACATTTAGATGTTTGGCACATCAGTAGTTAATACTGAGAATTATCTCTAGTAGTAGAAAATTGATCAACCAATAAGTCTTGTGCTAAATACCTAATTATTTAGGTTGATTTTACTAGTCAGACTGTCACATGCAGTACTCGTCGGTCTGATAGTTAATTTATGCAGAATTTGAATGTTGTAGTATGCAGCTACTGACTTGGTTAACATTGCTGTTATGCCCAGATCCGCCGTAAGATGTGTGAGATAATGGTGAACCAGGCCAGCTCATGTGACCTTAAGGAACTAGTTCAAAAGTTCATTCCCGAGTCCATTGGTAAGGAAATTGAGAAGTCAACCACAGGCATTTACCCACTTCAGAATGTCTTCATCAGGAAGGTGAAGATCTTGAAGGCCCCCAAGTTCGATCTGGGAAAATTGATGGAGGTATTTTACTGTTAACCTTTCTCTCTATCTGAGCAAAATACACTTCAATATTGTATACTGTCTTTGCTTTGTTTAATATATGTTGGGTTATACTCACTCCGTCTGATACATCTTTTCTTGATTTAAACAGGTTCATGAGAACTACTCTGAGGATGTTGGTGTCAAGGTGGATAGGGCGGCAGATGAGACCATGGTTGAGGGCGAGGCTGCTGAAGTTGTTGGTGCTGCTCCCGCTTAATTAGATTTCAGTTAATCTTCTGTCTTTTCTCTAGTTTATAGAAATACTGTCAGGCAAAAGAACTTCAATGTGACGGAGTAATCGGATTTGCTATTTTTGTGACATTTGTTCAACGAGTTGTATGATGATTTTGACGTCGAATCCATGTTTCTGGCTTTTGTTTATGACCACTCATATGTGATTGTTATGAAGCGGTTATTAAGTATGAAGTAATATTTACCATGACCATTACACATTCTACAAACCTCTACATAACACATTCTACGAACCTGAGTTCATCGACAATGACGTGACTTCCCCGTGTTATTCTGCGGACTATATTTTGAAATATCTCCATTACGATGTCAACAGAAATGTGTTCAGGTTGCCTTCCTATATTGTTGTACATCAACTGGATAGAAGAGAAGTAACAGAAGTGCTTGATAGAGACTGATTGCTCTGTTTTCGTAATTTGATACAATACGTATTATTATTGCGATTTGAGAAACTTTCAATCAATATTTCTCAAGCTACAGAACAAAATTTCGAGACAAATGACTGGGACGGAAGGAGTAACAATTGAGATCTGTAATCTCGGCTAATATTTCTGCTAAAGAAGTGTAGGTACCAAAGACCATAATCAACATACTTAAACAAACAATTCCCCAAAGGAACAATCTCTCCACCATTCTCAACTTAACCAAGTTGGTGCTTGAAAACTTCAAGTAGCACAAACACGGAATTGCAAGCGAACCAGTGGCGCACAGTAAAGCCCCGGTTAGCGACATTAAGTACGTAAAGAAGGGAAGACACAATGCAACTACAACCTGAGTTGCAACTAAACTCGTTCTCAATACCATCTTAAAGTACTTGGTCTCGGTGTAACTTGATTTGAACCAACTCTCCAGCGATATAATAGCTGGTTTTAAGATCAGCGCGTATTTGGTTATTGGAGTGACCAATGTTGTGTAGATGGCGATTTGCGAGCTCATATTCTCCGTTGGAAGGTTCAGAGTTATTTGTGTTTTCATGTTTGGACCAAACATCATGTACCCGAAGATGGCCATGGGAGCGTAGATCAAGGTCAAAAGAGAAAAGCTAGTAAGTACGACTCTAGAGAAACCGGTTTTATCCTGCATGGAATTGTATAACGAAGGTAAAACCAGATGAGCACTATAGCAGAACATGTATAAGCTTATGGTGGTGGGTAATCCGTTCCACTCGAGGAGCGATCCCTTTTGGTGGAATCCGACACCATCGAATGCTCCAACCCATAAAACTGATCCGAGGATCGAAACAGAAGCTAGGACGCCGCTGGCAGATATATATCCAAGGATACTAAAGTCATCCAATATGACAGTCGGTAGGACAATAAGTGCAGTAAGTATTATGAATGTCGATTTACCATCCACTGTTACTCCTACCACTTCAATTGCGATATTTGGAAACAAATTGTGTAAGTTATCTCCTTCTAGGATTAGGAATCCAGTGGTGGAGATGTAGAGATCCGTGTATAGAATGATCAACACGATTGTTTTTCCAGTAATCCCGAATGCATGCTCCCCAATGTCGGGATAGGATTTTATCCTTGGATCAACTTCGAGGCAACGAGTAACAACGAGACCTGTGTATGCTGCTGCAATGAATATGGCGAACAGCAAAATTACGCTTAACCATCCTCCGGAAGCCAATGCATAGGGAACTAGCAAAACTCCATTTCCTGAGGATTGGACAAGCAGGATGAGCTATGCTTCAGTTGAATTGTATTATGTTAGTAGTGACGCAAATAAGGTCGCTTATTATATATGGCACATTTACGGCCTATTCTGTAAACAAATTCTCAGAGTTGTGAACAGATCAATAGTTCAATAATCAATATGATACAGGGTACTGACCTAAGATGGCGTTGGCGCTGTTGAAAACAGTTTTGAGGAAAGAGGTATTGTTCTTGGGGACGGAAGATTGAGTGAGCTCTACAAGTGGCTGTCCAAGAGAAATACCTGTATCACTATCGCTCTCCATTCTTCCTGAGTAGTGAGTACGCTTAATTGCGGAGTTATGTGGGATCCGGTGCATTAGTGTTACTTGGACAACACAAACCAGTCTTTTGTGCACTCCGAAAAGGCAGGTCAGTGGGGATAGATTCTTTGTAGAAATGTACAAAAAGTAAAGACCAAAATAGGTGAAAAAGATCCAAGGAATCATCAAAAGCATATATGACAAGAAAGTGCAATCGAAAAATGAACATATAGAATGGGTGATGAGTACATGCACTATATCGGAAAGGTATGTGAAGACGGCAACAAAAACGGCTTCAGACAATCACGATATCAGCCGTGGTATTAGAATCTTGGCTGCAGCACTGCAAAGCAATACTGTGATTGAATTGGATGCAGTATTGGTTACAATCAAGGCGCAACGACAGATCCGGCCCTGACATTTCTAAAAGAGATAACTTAAAGCGTCGTAAAACCTTGCTCTACTAAGCAAGTGTAAGCTAAAACACTTAAAAGAGCAAGAACAAGCTCAGGTCAATCCAAACTACAAATCCGAACATTTAGGGTTATTACGCTAAATCCTTATCGTAAAAAGATACTGTAACGAATAAAATGCAGACAGTTCAATCCCAGGGATTCATCGGCATCACAGTATATGCTTTAGCTGACTATTTCATTCTCCAAACTATTGACTAACCTTCAATCCTTCACCGGCAGAAGAGTACAGTGTAACTCATCCGAAGGAAATAATGAAGATAAACGACATTGCCAAACCGTTTCAAACTGAGTAATAGCAACAAGACATTACCAAAACCTGAACCTAGATAAATTATTATTATGTCTACGATAGATAAACTAAAATTCTAGCCTTATGGACACAACTATATTGTACAAAACATGATGATTCTCCTGTTCTACATACGACATAGTGACAAAACCCGGTAAACTACAAGTCTACTACAATTTGTACACAGCATTAGCATTATCTGACTATACCTAAGCAAATAAGACGACTACTACGATACTTATAAGACAGTCTTTTATAAAAACTTGGCCTTGTTTGCATCTGCACTTGCCAACAAGGAAGATGTAATCACGCCAAAGGAGTTCATTGAAGCTTCCCCTGTAGTTCCGAACTTTCTTGCTCTTTAGGGACAGATGAGAGAGTCGGGATTGCTCGGAGAATTAACTTCCTACAGCTCTTCCAATCAGGAGATGTTTCAAAGTCAGGATGATGAGATGATATTCTTTTGCAATTAGGAGAAGTAGATTTAACGCTAGTAGTAGGAATTAGGTAATCACCCTCCAAAGCTTCTGAAGCTTTGTCATCCGGGACTGGCTCTTGTTTTTCTTCCATCTTAGCAGTATGATCCGAGTTATCCGTCTTTTGAGTTGTGCATGATTGAAGGACTCGTCCACACTGAAGTGAAGGGAACTGAGGAGCAATGCTTTTTAAGTGAAAATGCTGCTTCACTGGTTGCCTAATCATAACAAAGAGAGATATATTAGAAAAATGAGAGTATTTTATATCCCATACAAAACGAGGTATTTAAAATTGTGGATTACACCATACGGAGTATCACATTTGCAATAGTAGCAGGTAAAAAAAAAAATGGGGTGGAAGACGGCGACTAAAGGAAGATAAAATCTTGGAGTCATATTTAGTATGTACTCCGTACCTTTCATCATTAGAAGGCTCTGCAGTTGCTTGTTTCTCATGATCTGTTTGTGAAAACTCATCATATGGACTAATTTCCGATGCACGTTTATGCATGATACTGCTGGCTTCTTGAAATACAATACCTTCAATTCCGAGGCAAAAGAGAAATACACAGTTAGCATCACAAACTGCTCTCATGGCCATTCTAAACAATTAAAAAAATAAAACTTTTGACAATTAGTTGATTATATTCCTGGAAAATGCCGTGCCAAAAGCTTAAGTTAAAGGGCATGAATCAAATCGCAACTGACCTTCCTTACGACCAAAAGTATTCTTACAACCTTCACATCTGCAGTTCACGGAGCATCCAACACCACCCTTGAAGGACACAACAATGTTTGAGTCAGATTGTAAACGACACAAACAAAATGTAAAGAGCGTGAGCAGTGAACAAACCTGAAAGCACTCACAGTATTTCTTCAGGCAACCTGACTTCTTACAGTTGCATCCTCTTTTATGTCTGGCAGAGGCAGGGGTTTTGTTCAACTCATTCTGCAATGAGAAGGAATATGTATTATACGGAGTATTGCCATAAAAGTTAGCTATGTTACGTCAATTCTTCTATGGGACTCCACAGACGTCCAACAAACACAATCAAGGACATGGTTATGTTATTCATTCTGACACTTGGATATGTTGCCGTGTCTGATATCCATGCCTGAGTACCAGTAACAAAACAGGTCAGTAAAAAGTCGATAAAGTATCTCTTACCAGGCTCTTAGGAGTGCCAGAACACATGATCACTTTAGGAGCAAACGCAAGTGGATTGCGAGATTCGATCTGTCGACGAGTTTCTAGTACAGTATCCTCATGAGAAGGTTTATTTAAACAATTCTGACAATTACAGGGCTCAACACAGTATAATCCAGCTGCAAAACACTCACAGTAACTGCATCAAAGAATAAGCAATGAGAAAATCAGTTAAATAATCACAGGGTTCAATCTAAGAGAAACATTTTAATCTTCTGTCAAAATGAAATTTTTTATTTAAACTTCTTCAACAGGTTATCCACTGATACCTTCCAATTCCAGGTACAAGTAAATGTGCTATCTTTGCCGATCACAGTTTCACGGTCAACGCTAGTTTTTTTTTTTATTTTACTTCTAATCTTAAACGGAAAAGAAAAACTAGGAAATACAACATCAGAACCACATTCAAAGTAATGCGTGTTAAAACTACTTTTAATTTAGAGTACTCACAGCTTTAAACACTTTGTCCTCCTACAATTGCACCGCTTGCAAGAATCACCTTCTCCAATATCATCTATTTTCATCCTACAGAATTTGATTTACATTATAAGAGACTCCAGGTGAAAATATTTCGAAATATTTGGAAACACACAAAAGTGATTAGTACATCACAAGAACTTGTGAGAGGGTCTTACTGTCTTACATGTGAGACCAACAATTAAATGAAGACTTGGGGTTGATCTCACATGTGAGAGAGTCTCATACACTGCATATTGTAAATACGTACCTCTTCTTTATGGGTGAACTCGGAGGGATCTCAATACCGTCACCAATGGCAGAACTCTCACATGCATTTTCATTCAGACAAATATCATCTTTTTGTACTTGACATGTTCTGTCGATAACTTCTGAAGGCAATGGTGGGTTCAGACTTTCCATGTCTTGATTGTTAGAATTGGACAAAGACATGGTTCGGGGAGCACTTATTAATTGTCTTCTACATGTCAAGTTTTCTCTCTTAACAATTATTTTATCTCTACCGGTAGCAGCCAGAGCATTTAAGTGCAAACCAATACCAGGAAGTACCGATGACCGTTTCCTGCTCCCAGGTTTGCTAGTGACTAAAATTTTCTCATTTGATGTGCCAGGGCTAGCACCTGAATTAGATACTGGGGATCCATGAGTTGAATCAGACAACAATTTTCTGTAATTAGAGCCAGACATCTCATAAATAAGACACCGCCTTCTTGTGGTTTGTTGCTCAGTGGAGGACTACAGACAAGTGTTAGATGCTGTGTCAGTACCTCAAAAAAAAAAAAAATGAAAGCATGTAGGGAGGTCAAACAGAGAGCAAGTAAAAGCAGCAGTTGCGCACTATGTTACTTGGAATCGGGTAGGAAATAAGATAGATAAATATCCAAATGCCAGACTCAAAATCAAAGTACCAAATCTCAAAATCTGTCACGGAATTGAACGTTGCGGCAAAACTTCGCTAAATGCATCAATATCGCCTGAACTAAGAATCATGGTAGTGATTACTAAACTTTTTAGACACATGGGCCCTATCCTAAAATGAAAAGACAAGTGCAGGGATATGCCTTTGAAAAAAAAAAAGCATAGTTAAATAGGAAACTTTCAGATCTATTAATGTCAAATAAGGGATAAATCATTAAAGTAATATTCTAACTGCTTCATAGAGAGTTTTTT
>JAYMSF010000439.1:0-16047 GCA_036897335.1 Silene vulgaris | reverse complement strand
ATGGTGGTGGGATTTTGATTTGCCTTGAAGGAGGGAAAACGGATCCCTCCAAATCTCTCCCCCTCCATTTCCCTCCACCCTTATTTGCTATCCAAATGAGCCCTTAGGATTTTAAATTTAGGATTTCAGACTGATAGGCTCACATGAAAAAATAGCTGAGTAATTTCATGCAAAAGCTGTACTCAGCCTGAGATTCAATTATCATAATAACCAACAATGTTACCCCGAGGTCCCTAGATCCTTATAAGGCTCCTGTCAATGGGATGACTGAGCATAATAGGCTCCTCTTAAATGTACACAACCATAACCCACTGTAGGGCACGGAGAGGCTGTTATCGGATGACTGATAATGAAAAGTACATAATGAACTGCTTCTACCAACTGGCATCTCCTATTACCAGAAGTGCACATAGTTTAGGGAGCCATTTTGCTTTATACCCTCATATTCCAACGTCAAAGAATAAAGAACCGATGACCATAATACACCTACAAAATTGCGATTAAGGCTACTATCGATTTGAGTGTAAGGGAGATTAGAAGTACTTCATTTTGTAGGACACAAAATGATGAAAGCATTGTACCAGGGATTTCATACATTTGTCAAGCTCCCATACAGCTGTCCTCCTTCCAGGAATACTCTCAGAATCTTCATAATATGTTATGTATTTAACTTTGGATGACTTTGTCATGTTAGGAACCACGTCAGTACCATGTTGGTGCATTACATTTAGCTCAACCTGTACATCTGTTCCATCATGCTCTGCCTACAACAATGAATCACCAACGGAGCAATCAACACTCTTATAAAGGAACCATTGACAGTCCCTAAAGTGCTGGCATTAGTTGCATTAATGCATGTAAAAAAGAGATGCAAAACCTCCACAACGGAGCCTTTGTCAATGATCTGATAATGAAATGAGTTGGATGGGTGCAATGGCTCCCAGACGCAATTTTCGAAAGAAATGTTCAAATATAATCATACGATTTTCAATGGTTTATTTGGATTGGAAGTAATTGTGAAGACGGTTATGAAGGTTAGAACAAAGGAGAAAATGAGGGAAGTGATGTTGGTAAAGGGAAGATAACTGGGGTAATTTAGAGGATTTCTGCGTTTGGGATACATAAGACTTGATCAATGAATCTTGCAGTCTCAAGCGCTTTTTCTCATGAAATAGTAAGACATCTGTTAGGAGTCAACTGGAAACACCTAAGTTTTTGCAGGTGATATCTATATCCGACCTCCCAGACTAACTCTGCTAGAGCTCTGGAACCATTGGGGTACACATTAAAATTGAAAAAGTCAAAAAAATGTGGTCTCTACTTATGAATCTTCTTTAGCTCAACAAGTAACGCAATTAACTAATTAACTTAATAAATGACATGGTTTTGTCGCAACTTATTAGCAAATGAATTACAGTATTAGGCTGCCTTACACAACACTTAATAATTTCTTTTCGCCTCATATAACTTATTAGCAAATGAAGTGTTGTGTAAGGCAGCCTAATACTGTAATTTATCCACACCATCGTAGCCTCAATATATAGGTCTTATCTCGAGCAGAAATTATGTTTCGCTTGGAATGGGAGTAATTATAACCAGAGTAATAAAGCTTATGAATCTTCTTGTTTTAGCCTCTATTACTCCAGTAGTAATTACGTCCATTCCAAGCGAGCCCTACGGTCAACTTTCCTGATTGCTAAATTCTCTCTTTCTACCAAGACCAAGCAAACAAATGTTTCTGAATCTTCTCAGATAAGCTTTTACGATAACAACACCAGCAACAGATAAAAAAAATAGCCTCCCACTCATTAAAGAGCTCCTACCTGAGGAGTCCTAGTTATGTTGACTGTAGATCCCAGCCAATTTTTGCACCAAGAAAGGGAATGATAAGATACCTATCACAAATCTCAAGAGTTAGTATTCAACAAGACTTAAAAGGGGACATGCCACCATTAAAACAAGATTAACCATGCATACACTTGAAAATGGGAATAGAAAAGGAGAACATTTCAGAGTCATACAGTCTCGTCTCCACTCGTTGCTCCTGGGTTCCCTTCAATAAGATTCCCTGACCTACATCATAATGAGATTTACTTCACCAATTGCTATAGAAGTGAAAGTAAAGTAACAAATAGCTATGGTGATCAAAATGCTGCTATTGGTGAAGAGCATGGGAAAGTTTATACAAGAAATTGGGCGTAAGTCGGTTTGGAAAACGAATTGCTATTGTGATTGAAATCTTTCACTTTGCATTAGAACCGAGCATATTTACTAGTTGATATTTGACAATTTTTTAAATATCTTATTATGGATTTGGATTTATTAAAGCTGGAGATCAACTACAGCAAGGAGAGGCAGTCGCCTATCTACAAGAACAAAATTATATAGAACACTTTCTTTAACTTCTAACATACAAATTATTCATGCAAAGAGCATAAAAAAATTGGACAGGAGATTACTGAACAAAGCTACAGAAAGACACAGTTCACAAACAAATAGAAGGAATTACAGAACAACAGAACATAGAATGGGTCACACAAGTGCAGTACCCCATAGGACAAAATGTGAGCTGCCACCTCCAAAATGGCAAGGCAAACAAAAGAAACCTTTTAGAAAGATGTGTAGTTGAAACATTCTTGAAATGGTGTTCACTTATTTATTTCAGAAGTTTCTGGCCTTGAAAACATTAGCATAAATTACACACTTCCTCCATTCCATTTGATTCTATACATTTGATTAAAATATATACCTCACATATATTCTACAAATGTATAGAATCAAACGGAATGGAGGAAGTAATATTTAAGAAAGAAAGCCACTACATTTTTTGAATGTTTATTTCTGCTTGATTGACCAATGCAAACTTTTTTGTCAACTTGCTTGATAAAATAGCACCCATCTCTTCCTCATTATTCAACCCCCTCACTCGGAATCCAAGTCCTTATCAGCACTAACTATTTAGTGATGAACTCCTTATCACTCGAATGATTTCCTGGAGTTTTATTAAATTTTTTAAAATGAGTATCCAGGATCTTCATATACTTTATCCTCGATGCAACTCTGTAAGCAAATGAAAGCTTTTAAATTTTTGTCTAAATGTAGAATCTTTACAAGGGATATGACAATACTATATAAGGTATCCACGCTGACAGGGGGAGAACCACGAAGAAAGGAACAAAACTGAAGAATTAGAAAAATTGCGCCAAGCTGAAATATCAAAACATATGATCCAGATAAGTTGATAAGACGAAAAGGAATATGTCACAAACCTCGAATACAAGGATCCTTCAATCTCATAGATAACATCAGTTATGATCCAATTGTCAGGATAAGGCTTTCCGCTGGGGGCAAAATAGTAACCAACCTGTTTTGCAATTGCCAAGATGCCAGAGCTGTCATTCACCAGACATGTTTATAAGCTATATGTAGACAGTTGACAACAAAATTGGACAAAACATTTGAAATATACCTATAAACTACAAAACTTTGACATTCATCCAGCTATTCCCGTACAACACAAGTCATATTATTTCACATATAAAGATGTACAATTGAATGTTAACAAGCTAAATGGATAAGAAGAAGGTGAAACTGAATGACTAGCTTTGAAAACCTTATGTGATTGTAGAAACCACGGGAATCCTTCTATTAGTCTATTTGTTGACCAAAATAATCACCAACATGGATGCAGGATTCAAGATCTTTACAACTGCCTGAAGTAGTTAAATAATGAATAGTTTATTATATAGGATACTTTATACTCCGTATATAACTTACTGCAGGCATATTCATCCCTTATGCCTCTTAGGTGGGAGGTACTTGACTCACAGTGATAGACTGCACTATGTACGAGATAATAAAAAAGCAACTTAAGTACAGATTTGAGTTTTACGAAATACCATTTCATAATATGCAATAACAATCATAGATTCAAAAATTAACTTTACATGCATGAGAAAATCAGGTTTAAGTGCGCCAAAATAATACATACTACAGATTACTAAAAGAACAGAAGTGGATCAAACTTTACAAGTTATATATACCTCTGTTTTTGAATCTACTCCATAAATACAGAAAACATTTTTCAGAGGTGGCCTGTCCCAAGGAGTAAGTGGATTTAGAACAGGATCACCGTGGTATAACCTGAAACAACAGGCAATGAAAGGTAAACTAACTTCAGAGAAAGTATAACTTAAGCGTAAAAAAGTTGAATTACAATCCTCGGACTTTGCCTTTCTCAACTACAAAAAATACATGGAGGGAAAAATTATCAAATCATTGGCTACACCTTTCCATATTCACAATAAACTTGCAAATGATTCATTAGTTAGTTTTGGTCCCTTGTTTTGTTACCAGAAACTACTTTATTTTAATTGAAAGAATACATAATTACTAATCCTACTAATCAACAAGCATCAGAAACAAAGAGTCTCTTACGATGTTAATAGAGTCTCTTACAATTACTATCCTACTTTTTGAGACATATTTAACCTGAATGCCGGCCTTAAGTGACTTTTAGCTAAAACTAATATTTGAACGAACCAAGTTGACCCTACAACTTTCCCTCGGATCCAACCTTAGCTCTCAATCAACAATATTCCTTTAGATCGAGGTGAAATACTGAAATATAACTCTATCCCCAGATATCATTTTCACCCTCAAATTCTCAATTATTGCAAGGATGAAATAGTTGAAATCTACACAAGAAACAATTACCCATTTTCTTCTGATTCTGTAAATAGAATATGAACCCTAAGATAATATTTTGGCTTGCCCGTATCGGCTATGTATTGCTCAATTAACCAGTTTTAGTTTGGAGTACTCAACCGTCATAATCTAGCAATATAATGTGCTACTGTATCACCCCACTTTGGACATGAACACACCTATTAAACGAAAACTATTTCATTAGATTCTTATGTTGAACAACAGAACCTGATTCTTTGATTTCATTCATCCCATCATCCCATAACGGCATTACCAAGGGGAAAAAAATTCACGGTTAATAATTTCATACTGTTCTCCTGTTCTTACGAATTAATCTTAATTTGGTAACAGAATTTACAATCCAAAATTGCTAAATTGTTACCTTTTTTCGCCTAATAGTTTGTAAAATGATAATCTAAATCCTAATCACTAACTTCATAAAAACACAACTGTTAAATCACTCTTTCAACTCAAAAGGGAAAAATGGGAAATTTTTTATATAGACAAAAAAAAAATAGTAGGTTCCAGCATCGGTCATAAACTTTAGATACTTGCCATTCTTTGTTCTCATAATTGAACAGCAACCAAAAAAAAAAACAGCACCACAATAACACACAATAACAAAAGCTGATAGAGAGCTTACTTTTGCAATTGATACAGAAGCCTTTTGCTATCTGGATCATAGTCTTCTATTGATTTAAAGAAAGTCCCGTCTGATATCTCGCGAGCAGTGAATGATAACTGCGTAGGGAAACCGCATTCCATGCTGGCATTTGGCTCCATGACGTCTAAAACAGATGGATAAGCCTCTGTGCCTAATTGCATGATACACAACAAACAAATCTTCAATTAAATTTGTACAGCACTCACTTAAGGGCCTACTTGGACAAAGTGAAGAAATAGAAGTCTAACCCCGAATAGAAGGAATCTCAATGTTGATTAAATTAGTAGGCCATCCGGAATAGTTTCCCCTGAACTCTTCTTCTTCACAGTCATATGCATGAAAAGTTTCTTTGCCTTTCTCAACAAAATGCTTAGAGTATTTGTTATCCGCTCTACAATATCTTGAAAATGGCAACATCCAAAGAGTTGATCCAAATGAATTGAACATTAAACGAGCGGTTCCCTAAACAGTAGTTAAGAAGCTCAGTGAAGTGAGTGCAATATGACAACATGGGAACAGTTTATCAGCAAAAACACATTGAGCCAGTGCCTTAGTAAGAGGATCCTACTTAAAGTGGTATGAAGGGTTGGACATACTGAAATTATCAAACTAGTCAGCATAAAAAGCTTGGGGCGTCTTCCAAGCTTTAACGGGGAGGAAAAAGAAATGAAAATATTTCTTAAAATGTATTTACAAACAGGATAGTCTCCCCTGCGCATCTGGGATGCTATCGGTTCTAGTTGATGGTGCAGCCTCACGTGGGTCACCATGATGAAGAATAGCTTCAACATGCAATCATAAGTTATTTACTTTAGCAACGGACAGTATGCATCTTGTAACTTCGAACCCCTGACCACATCCTTAAACAAGACAAGAAGATTGGCTTTTTCATTGGCCTATAAGAGTCTGACATAAAGATCCTACATATATTGTCCTAGGATTTGCCCAACCAGTTGATTACAGGCTAAGTATCAGTAGGTCAAATGCTAGCCATGGTAGTCAAATTTTTCTAATTTTGAAAGGTCCTTTACATGCAGGAAAATATTCTGCGGGTACGTAAAATATCATTACATTGCCTAATACACTTGTATTGGTGGATATGTGGAACAATGAGTACCCCAAACTCCATGGGTGATCTCACCTATATAAGATTTCCGGGTTTTGACTAGGAGGAAAGATCAAAAGGATAATTGCTTTGATACTTGCGCCAATGTTAGCTGTCTTGGTGGCTCTAGATGAGACATTTTCTGTGTCATTTGGATTAACAATTTGGGTATAATAGTTCTAAACTTAAGATGGACAAAGGAAGAGTTTTAAAAACTAAAAGTAAATGGCTATTGCAGTTTAAGAAACAAATTGTACACAATGTAGAGCCAACATGTGGATATATAAGCTGTTTACAGTGTACCAAAAAAAAAACAGAGATAATAAAGCATACAACAGGAGGAGGAAGAAACCTCGGAAATTGGAAGGCCAGAGGTGCTTCCAGAAAGTGTAGCTTTGACAGTTTCAGTTGCACCAAGAAGCGGGGCTCCTGAAGAAAGACCACTTATGTAACATATGTGCACAACCGTGAGACCACAACTGCTTAGAGATGAATGATTAAAGTCACCATACCAACGGCAAAATATGCATGGATGTGTTTATCAAGCCAATTCATATATTCTTTCGGAGCTATCTCAAGCTTCAACCACTCTAGAAAGTATCGGAAAACATTGTTTCCAAGAGAATGAGCAAATACTACTGAGGGACCCCCGCGAAGTTTGTGGGCAGTTTCGAAAGTCAGCCTGGACGAAAAATTAAAAAGAACACGGTAAAAAGAATAGATCAACTTTCAAACAACTGCAACCCTGAAAGGTTAGCAGAGAGAAGTAATTCCTACAAATGGCAAAGTATGTTAGCCATAAATCCATAACGAAAAATCATGCATTTCAATCGGTTGCTGTGGTTGTATCCATATGAACTGCTCACATTTATAAATAGCGATGGGATAATAGGAGATGTTTATATCTAACATCAAGAAAAAAAATGAAAGAGGAATGTACTAGAAGTTATTCCCTGCAAACTGATACACAGTTTGTAGGGCAAAAGATGGGTTCCAAAACAGGTAGTTGCATCTTCATTATCCCACATAACACATACACGTGTGTAACTATTTGCACTTCAGGAACACAGTAAAAATGAAACATCGAAATTGACCTATACTCATACAAGAACGATAATTACTAAACACAAAATGTTGTATGCAGAAAAATAGAGGGAGATATGCTAACTTGAGTTTATGGAAATAAAGATCTCGTTCCTCAAGTTTTGAAGGTGATAATCTCCAATCATAAGGAACAGCAATGATTGCGTTGGCCTCTATACCAAACTCAATGCACCACTTGACCCATTCTTTCCAAACAGAAGAAAGAGGACCTGAATACACCAATATGAACCCAATAAAACTATACATACATAATATAGTAGTAGTATAGTACACCGACATCATTGACTGAAAATGAAGATAATTCAAAACGCTGCTTACTTAGAAACTATATACTCCCCTCCCTCCCTCCCGGTCATTTATTTACCGTTGGTTTTGGCACAAAGACCAAGAAGAGGGGAGGGGAACCAATTGTGAGTGATGTTATTGAGTGACAAGTGGATAATAGGTTACGTGGATGATCAAAATACCCTTCAAAAACATTCCCAATATAGAAAGGTAAACAAATGAATTTGACACCCATAAATAGAATAGGTAAACAAATGACCGGGACACAGGGAGTAGCATATTTCAGAACTGAATACTAGTGTTTTTGTAGTTATGTTCAGTTGATTCAGCCCATAAGTTTGTTTATATTTTATATTGCCTAACTTATTGCTTTTAAGGAAGAATAAATTGTGTTGGGCAACTGGTAATCCACTCCTTTTATATTCACGTCCAAAACCTTTATTCATGAAAAAAACTGTGCTTACGACAGGGACCAATTATCTTTCGGCGGTTATCATGTCACATCATCAAGATGCAACTTTCCTGAATAACACAAGTTTAACATCGTGTATAAACGAGAGGAAAAAGAGAGAAATTATTAAAAAGAATAGTATCGTAAGAACATGAGGATGGCATACCTGTTATGTAACCAGGATCAAGTTCTGTTATAGCAGAGAGTCCACTATCAGGTCTTGACTTGCATTCAGGGTGGTCTGTCTGGTTGTAAGGGTCTAGCATAATGCATTTCAGCCAACAGTTCACAGCAGAAAGAAGCTAACAAAGAACATCAAAGTATCAGATCAATCCTCTGATTAAATTCTTACAATCCCACTTGTTACAGTCGCGACTATGAGATTTGTCGGTGACAAAGCTAGCAGCCATGAGCACACATACATAAACAAAGAAAGGAACAAACCTAAAATAATTCTGAAAATAACTTGCTACTGAAGTTAAAACAGATTACAAGATCACAATAAATAACCTAAAGAAGTAATAGAGCTCAAATAAGAAGAAAACGGTGAAAAGTGGTGATAGCGAAAACTGGAAAGGACAATAACTATTCCACTAAGACAGTAATAGGCACCGACCTCCCTCGTAGGCTAACGCATTACCCCCCATATGTAAGTAATTGCAACCCTATCACCCACCACATTCTCCCTCTTCCATCATCCTGATGACAATTATCCGTTCTAAGCAAGCCCTGAGTAGAAACCCACAAGAAAAGGGTGCAGTATCTACTAACTATGAATCCACGGTACAATGCTGGCTAGGAAAATATTAAAATTGCTACGGCTGCATCATAATTTTGCATAACAGGCACAAACATCATGAAATAGACTTGTAAATAAGCACTCCATTAAGTAAAAGGAACATCCCATTCTGCTAACAAAAGACAATAACCCATTAAATTATCTCCTTATGCATCGTGCTTTTGTCTTGTCCATACTATTTGACCCGTCCTAAGGTTCAAGCTCAAGTCTCTAAAATGAAATCCATTTCAACAATTCAAATTACAGGTCATCCACCCGTAAGTCCTATATATGGCCATGTCACAATATCAGCTCCAGCAAAATAATCATAATACACGCCCACAATGACAGAAAAATACCGAGGTACTTCCTACGTCTCAATCATTTGTTTACGCGCAACATGAAAATCAAGTAACATTGTTTTCAAACAAAACAGCAAACATGCAAAATGGATATAAAAGGTAAACAAATAAGCGGGACGGAACGAGTAAATAAAAAAGAGAAAGAAAAGAAAAGGGACCTTAGTGGTATCAAGCCAGACTAAATCAAGGGGATTAAAATCAAGAGGAGAAAAAGGGCAATCAAGAATAGACCAAGCTCTCAATTGGGTAGATGCAAAACCAGGAATTATAATTCCAGATAATTTAGAGTAATCTCCTTTGAACTCTCCTCCACTATCAACAACTTGATTAACTCCTACCAATAATAATAACATTAACGATATCGTTATTCCTCGCATTTTTCTGATGTTGCTTAATTATGATGCAACAATGTTGTTAGACAATTTGTTAATTATTAATTAATTAATTAATTAATGTGGGTTTCATTTTTAGGAAGTTTTGCAATTGTTGATGATGAGGGACTGCGGAAAGGTCAGTACGTTATGTATGCATAGAAAAGTCGCTTTTCAAAAGTGTGTGTTTTCTGGAGGAATTGATGAATCTCAAGAGTTCTTGCTTCCCACGTGGGTTCACAGATTTCGGTTTTCCAGATCAATCACGGATTCACGGGTTTGGTGGAGTTCTGGCCCCTTGGGCCTGGGCCGAGCTTCGTCATTAGTAGTAGGTTGAGTAACTTTAGGTCCGGACCGGAAAAATGGACCGAACCGCATTATTTCGTCAACCGGATCGAATTCTTTTAGGTTCCGTCTCGGCCTATGTATTTTTAGGTTTTCGTAACAAAATTAACCGAATTTTAAGTTTTTAATAACTAGTCATTAAAATTTCATAAAACAAATGATAATTTTATCTTCAAAATACGTTATAAATTAATATTAGCAATTAGTTTTCATAAAAAATAACCGTGATTTAGCGAAATTAAATATATTTTTCAAATACGAAATAATGAAAAAAAGAAATTTTAGGTCCATTTTGGTCAAAGATTGAAGCAAACTCGAAATTATTTCGATCTAGGGCTGGTCTTTAGTCCATGAAATTTTTACTTTCGGTCGGAGACTCGAAGGGAGTAGTATAGTGAGATGTATGGTATAGATTATCCATTTTCGCGTATGTTAAATTATCCATTTTTGCGTATGTTAGTTATCTCTAATCCAGGTCGGAGACTCGAAGGGAGTAGTAAAGTGAGATGTATGGTATAGATTAAGACGGTGGTTAGGGATGATGAGTTGATTTACAACAAATTCAACAACAAAATCTTCATCAAGTATAACTATTTGACTGAATCTTGTAGCTAGAATGGCATTCAAATTTCAAAGATCTTTGGTCAATGACTACTAAGCTAACTCTTATTGGAATCTCTAGTTATCCTATACTTCTATGATTCAAAATAATGTTTGATAGCTACTCGTATACTCCTAACCAGCCGTCCCGTATCCGACGCCGACTTAGACCCACTCGTTATTTGACCAACATGTGATTCTTCAGACTGTTGCCGGCTGTATGCATTGTTGCTTGCTTGACTGTAACAATGCATGCATAGGATGAGGTATATAATTAGAAGCGGCAGTGGTTGTTTGGATAATAGGGTTGAATGAAGAATCATGAGCATTGACCAACTGACCTACTGAAATCTTATCAATTCAGTATCAACTGTGACATTTAATTAACATTTGCATGATTCGTTCATCAATTGATAATCAGATATTGTGCACCCAAACAAGAAATCATACCAGATTTATTTAGATGCAGTTGTTACAACATGCAAATCACCAATATGCATGGAATGGATGATGCTTTTCAGATTTTGCCGATGCTATCCTTGACCTGCTGAGCTGTGAACATGGTTTAGTTACTCTCTGTTAAAAAGGAGTTAGTTATTCCTGATCGATTTTATACTCTAACAAAGTCGTCTTAAGCTTAAAACTGATACAACATTCTTAATGAAGAATTTGTCATCCTTTATAAATAGATTGATATTGATATTATTTAAATACGAAGTATATATATTTCTTATAGACTGCAAAGTAATTTTTACATAATCAAACAACATGATCTCCATGTTATTAAGGACTGTTTGGCCTTGCTTTTATGAAAAGTGTTTTTCCTTTTTAAAAGGATTTATTCATAAACTACTTCTTAGAAAATTTGTAAGTGTTTGGCCAAATTTTTTAAAAAATTGTTTTTTATTGTTTGATATGTTTGGCCAATTATTGAGCAATTTTTTGTTTTTCTTTTAAAAATACATGTACCCCAAATATTATCATTTGAATGATATTTATATTGACGGAATTTGGAAATATTTTGTATAGACACTCAAATACTCCGTATTATTTTTTGCATGTGCTAAAATCTTATGAATACAAAGAAAAACTAGAAGCAGAAGAAGTAGAAGCAACAATTTGCTACTTCTACTTCTAGTGGCCTAATGGGTAGTTTATGGCTTTTTAAAAGTAGTTTTACACCCCCTAAAAAATAGTGTTTGACCTAACTTCTACTTTTTCATTTACAAAAACACTTGTAAAGCTAGGCCAAACAGCACCTAAGTCTTACTTTAGCTCCAATCAGTTCAGTTTAGCTCCATTAAGTTCAATTCAGTTCAGCTCCATTGACTTTAGTTCAGTGCAGCTCCTATTAGCTGAAAAGAGCAAGACCTTAATTTGTGAAGAAGAGATAAACTAAACTGAATTGAAATGAGCTGAAATTAACTCAAAAAGAACATGGCTTAGTTGAGTTAAATTAAGTTTAGTTAAGCTAAATGAAAATTTATACTATATGTAATTAAGTTTATTTTAGGCCAGATAAGTTTAGCTTTATTAACATGAATTTGATCTAATTTAGCTCAATCGAATTAAATATTATTTATTTCAACTATCTTGTGTGGCCACGCGCGTTTAGCTCAATTAAGTTCAATTCAGCCAGAGTAAATTTAGTTTATTTAAGTTCAATCCAATTTAGTATAGCTCAACTTATATATGTTTAAGTTAAAAGAATAAGACCTTATTCAAATAAACTAGCTGAAATAACAAATAGAGCTAAAAAATGGACGTGTATTAATTTATTTTCAGTTAGTCCTTTGTAAAGCGATTTTAAATAATAATGTAAAACTAATCCTTACATAATTTGTGTAAAACCGTCTTACTGAAATGTTTTTAATTTATTATTGCCAATTACCCATTATTTTTACTAAAAAAAACGTGAACAATGTGAAAATAAGATTAAGTCACCAATATTAAAACGTGGGCATAGACTAAGCATAGTGGGGGACTAGGGAGTTGTGGCTTTTCCCAAACACATGTTGTAGAAGATTTGAAATTAAGAAACTACCAATTAAAATTCGGCATTTGCTAGTAGTTCAGTTCGCAAGTTGTAAATCGCATTCCCAAACTTTAGTCAACAATACTTTGTATCAAACGCACACAAGATACACTCTCACCACATTCAGGTAAAAAAAAGGCATATATCGGTTAATCGACTCTTACTCGGGTCGGGTTTTTTCCTTGTCGGGTTTAATCGGTTTCGGTATTGTCAGGTTCGGGCTATATCGGTTATCGGATGTTATTAAGAATCGGGTTATGTCACATTGGACCGGGTCGGTTTCAGGTGTTATGATTTTCTTCTATTTTCGGGTATCAGGCGGGTTCGATATCGGGCGAGTCGGGTCGGTTTTGTCGAGTCGGGTCGGGTTTTGCCAGGTCTACCTTGGAGGACCTTAGTTATGCTGGGGAGGGCTCGATCCCCTAGCAAATTAACTTCCATTTTGTCAATTCAAAACAACTAACAAACACAATGTAACCAAAATAAACTAAGCCTCTTTTTCTGTATTTTCATTTTTTCTATTACAGCATCATTGTCTTACAGAAAAACATCAAAATAGGTACATGATCAGATCACAAAATCTTCAATCACACTCTATTTTGATCTTTTGTTTTTTATGATTTTTTTAATCATTTTTTGATATCACACACATGAATGCAACAAACAAACAAACATATTAAGGAAAAGGAACAGCAACAAAAATATGGCAGCATTTTCCTGCATGCAATAACAGGAAATCTGAAATCATCAGGGTTTCTCAAGCATTCCTGAATTCTTCAAAAGAGAAATTCCCTTCCTCGAAATCCATATCGACACCCTCGTGTCCATCAAACTCACTGAGCCCCATAGCGGTCTCAATCGGGTTCTTTTCTGAGGTTAATGCAGCTTTCGGAAACTTCCTGTTTACAGAACCAGATGATAGCATTCTGATAAATTCTTCAGCTGATCTACCCATTTGTAAAGGCATAGATTTTATTCTCTTCCCATGATTAGCAGTAATCCTGGTAATTCCGTGATTATAGCCAGTCGGTTTAAACGATGATGATATCCTCTTCGGAGGGACTATAACCACCAAACTTTTACAAGACGGACTTAGCCTCAGTGGCGTAGTTTTTCCCCTTCTATGAGACCCGGGTTTGAACTTGAAATTTTTGGATGCTCCAAGACCAGGCAGAGTGTAACTTGATTTGGTTTTCGACTTCTTACTAGACCGGAATTTCAGTCTTATAGATCCTGAAACAGTGAAACCGCCTTTTGGAGACCCGAAATTAGTAATGTTCACAACATTTTTCCTAGGTGAAATGTTGAGAAAATCACAGGTAACATTCCAATCATTTCTTTGATCATTTGGCCAGACTAGTGGACCGTCTGATTCCATTTCATCGGCCCAATCCTCAGATCCCGACATCATATCAGAAGCGAAACTGACCACTTCTTGTGTTTCTTTTGTAGGAGTTTCTTTGGGTGATATTCCCTCAAGATCAGTCTCGAGTATAGGAGGCACCCGTCTCTTAAAACGACCAACTCTTTTGCCAATTTGTGACCGTCTTGAAGAAGCTATCTTTTTCCGATACCCCTTTTTAAACTCGATTATCTTAGAAGCACTTAAACCTGAGACAAAAAGGATTTTCTTCTTAAACCCGTCTTTACCATCTCGACTAGCATGGAGTCGAAACTTTATAGAGTTAGGGGAAACAACACCATCATTTTCCGAATCTAGGCCTGTTTTGTATGTCCCTTTACGAGGGGACACCGAGAAAGATTCTAGATTCGGGTTCCACCCAGACTCTAACCCGAATGGCCAAAATATCGGGTCTTCAGAATCAAGATCCCAATCTAGAGAGTCAGAGAGAAGGTCAGAAGACCAATCACTGTGAGAACTTTCCTGGGTTGATCTAGCAGACGAAGAAATTCCGACATCAGATGAATAAGCATCCCAATTAATCTCATCCTGATGAGTAGGGCTAGGAAAGTTAGAATCTAATTCCTCATCTTCCGAAATTTCATCAGAAATTAAGTTTGAATTTTCACCTTCGAGATTAATCAAAGACACCCATACACCGGTCCTATCCATATTCCAAAACGCTGAATTGTTAGTGTATGTGCTCAAAGCAAGAGAGCTCGAAGAAGCAAGTCCCTCATCAACACCCTCTTTCACGTCAGTAGGACCGGCATTCTCCTCTACAGGCTCCTGTACAAGCATCTCTTCGCTTGTAACCGTCTCGCTCTTAAGCGCACCAGGAGAATTTGACGACTGAGGCACAAAGGAGATAACCCACTCGTCAAGACAAGGATCAAGCGCGCTCATGAACAACCCAAATTCCTGAGGGGACATGCTACCCGATGACAGCCAAAAGCAGTCATCGGGATTAATCATCGTCCCCTCATTAATCTGTTTATCGAAACAAACCTCAAATTCATCATCAACCTGGACAGAACTCAAAACTTCCTTACGTTTTCTACAAATGGGACCCAATTCCTTGATTTTCGACTTCAATGAACTACTCCTTCGAGTTTCAGTCACCTTCCCGGTCAAACTCTTCCTCGCCCTCTTAGGAGACTCGACATTAGAAGTCGACAATGAGCTACCACCTCTAACAAGTTTCTCCTTTTTCAAAGGCGAAGGCAAAGAAGAAAATGAGTTCGCTCTTGGCATAAGTTTCGACTTTAGCCTCTCTTGACCGTGTTTCGGACTACTACTACTCATGACTTGTTTCTCCTTCTTTATAGAAGAAAATGAATTTGCCCTTTTAACAGATTTTCCTTTAACAATTTCACGAGTACTCGTATCATTTTCAAAACTCCGACCTTTTTCTGTTGTCTTCCTTGTCGATGACAAGGAAGACAATGAACTCGCTTTCTCAATCACCACCATATACCAAATATTTTTTCCTTTTCAATATATAATTTTTTTTTCCTTTTATTAGTTTTCTTTTGATTGACTAAAAAACACAAAAAAATAAAATGCTTAAAAACTCACCAAGAACAAAATAGCATCCCTTCAAATGAATAACAAACAGAAGTTCCAAATTCCGCTGCCTAGCATGAATATATCGTCGACCGAGATTTTAATCTGTATCGAATGACTACTATTTCATTAGGAATTATAGATCTTTGAATGACATGAAAAACATGTGACATACATTTAAGATGAACAAAACATCAAACTGCATGAAAATATTGTATAAAAAAAAGTTTATGGAAATTAGAAAAATTAAATTTAGGGAGTTTAGATAATAT